>CAJQZJ010031840.1:5703384-5790636 GCA_907164525.1 Lophiomys imhausi
TTACATACTGATATCCTTAGAACCATAACCCACTATAAGTCCTCTCTCCCTTAAGTTATTTCTATCAGCATTTTGGCTGTTGTAACAAGAAAAGTAACAAAGACTGTGATATTTTAAAGTTCATAATTTCTGAGGCTAGAGAGATGGATCAACCATTAAAGGCAACTACTGCTCTTACAGAGGACCCACTTCAGCTTCCAGCACTCACACTGCAGCTCACAAACACCTGTACCTCTAATTCCTGAGGGTTCCATGCTCTCTTCCAGCTCCTGCATGTGTGCAGTGCACCTACATACCCCTGGGCACATGTGTATGTGAACATGTAATAAAAATAAACAAGCCTTAAAGTTCTGAGTCTGATTGTTCAAAATTCCCATCTCCATTCTGTTGGGGTACACTGTGTAACATTGTATCTTTGTCCCTCCTCATCTACCTAAGGTATTCTCTCATTGGTTTTAATAAAAATCTGATGGTCTATTAGCTGGGCAGAGAGAAAAGTGGTAGGCAGGACTTCATGAGAGAAGGAAAGGGATTCTTGGAAGAAGAAAGAGGAAGGTCTTTTCACCAGGAGACACAACAGGAGAGAGCAGTGAGTGTTGGCATGGAAGGTACAGCTAGCCACGTGGCTGGATGGGGCTAGATAGTTGGGCTAACTTAGATGAGCTAGTTAAGGGTCTGCCCAGCTAAGGCCTAAGCATTGAAATATTAAAAGGTCTTGAAGTCTTTATTTTTATGGCCTAAAGATTGAGATATAAGCCATCCATCTCACACAATATCATCCTGCCTCTAGACCACACCATACTTTATCTGAGCAAAGTCTCAGCAGACTTCCAAATTGACTCATTCAGGAGAATGTTTCCCCTAAGTGTGCTTCACAATACCTGACCACCTAGCCTGTAACCACACACACACTCTTCTCCACGGGGTCTTTAATTCCCATTTTGTCAGAACTTTTTTCTCAGTACTCATACCCACAACTTGTCCAAGTTGTTTTAAAATTATTTAATATTACTAAGAAATCATGAAGTCAGGATAAAAAGTCATATGCATATTGTATTTGAGGTCCTAAGCTTTGAGTATTGTGTTTTTAATATAGTATTAGATAGTACTAACTGACTATAATTTGATTTATATGTTTAGATAAAATTGAGTATTGACTTTGAATGAACATTATTTTAAATCAGTAGTTTTTGCTTAGTTTCCTTGTAAAACCTTAGGAGAAAAAATTCAAATCAAAGCTAGTAGTCCTTTGATTATCATGTACACCTTAATTAAGTTACACCTTAAATATATTCCTCAGATATTTTGACAGAACCTAAAATGGAATATATAGTCATTCCATTGTTGCTTAGGGTTGAAATAAATTAGGGCATCTATTTTTTCTCTAGTCATTACCACCTTTTAAAGCCTGTATGTTATTTGAAACACTTTGACTATTTCAATTGCTACACAGAAATTTACACACTTCAAGATTCTGTTTCAGCCTCTAGTTTTATGACTGTTGGGATGCAAACTATGGAGAGATGACCCCTAACCTGCATATATGAAGACACGCATGTGCATGCATGACACAAGCACACACGCACTCACACACAGGTACACATACAAACACAGATAACGAAAATATAACATGTATCAAACAAAACAGTAAAGCAAAATAAACTTAATAAATAAAATGGAAGCAAAGAGCTAAAGGAATCAGAAGAAAAATAATGTGAGACAAGAGGTCCAACCCACTCACAAATGCTCCCTGCATAAACATTTCCAATCAACCCTGATGCAACAAGGAAAGCAGCTTCCTTTGTAGTTCTCGGGATACTCCAGAAAAAATTACCCGTGACTGGCTTAGATACTGATAAATTCTGAAACTAAGGATAAAATCAGGAGTACCTCCTGTTTTCACTGTAATAAAACTAGCAAAAACAACATTAACATGCATATCTCCCATGGCTGCAGGTTAAATACATAGAAACCAAAAATAAAGTTGTTGTGAAAGTATTTAAATGAAAATGAGGTTTATCTAAAGGGAGTGATACCAAAGCAGAAAAAAATTGTGGAAGTGTGCTACAGAAATAATAACTAAATATTATGGACTGCAGAGATAACTCAGCAGTTAAGAACACTGACTTCTAGAGGACTCAGGCTTACTTTCCAGTACTCCCATGCCAGCTCCTTAATATTCCAGTCCCAGGGGATCTGATTCCCTTTTCTGGGCACCAAGCATACATGTGATAAATAAATATGCATGCAGGCACAACACCTATTACATATTACATAAAATAAACAAGTAAAGATTTTAAAATTAATAATGGAATATTATACCTAATATAAATACTATATAATCATAAAAGGGAAATAATGAAAGTGAATTTGCCCTATCAAGTCATAGATTCAAAAAAATGAATGTAATTAAAGGAGAAAATACATCTCAAATATTAAAAATACTAAACTGTTTCTCTGAGAGAATGTAAAAATTAGAGCAACAACAACAAAGTAGATTAGGGATTTATCAAATTTCACATTCACAACATGAGAAAGGAATGGAAAAGTATGATGTCTAAAACTAATCACTAAATGGCAAGAGTAATGATAAATGATGTTAAGAACAACCTACAAGTAGGAAACTCTTTGAAACCATTTTGATAAGGAAATGGTATTAGGAGGAACCAAAATAATTTAATACAAAGCTCACAAAATTTACACACACACACACACACACACACACACACACACACACACACACACGACCAAATGAACTGGAGCAGCATTTCTCAAAAGAGGATATATAAATGACCAACAGATAAAGGGGAAATGCTCACTACATATTAAGTTTCTGGGAAAGACTTTGTCTCAAGGACATATAGCCTAGGAATGGCTATCACCAGGAAGAAAAAAATTAAAATGAAGAGTGCTGGGAAGCGTGAGGAGAAAGATGGACCCTCCTTTACTCTTAATAGGAATGTAAAGTAGCATAGCCAGGTACAGAATGTGGGGTGGGGGTCCTTAGAAACAGGAATTAGAACTAATATGTGACTCAGTAACTGGGTATATCCAAAGGAAAGGAATGTGGGAAAGACCTGTGTACCTATTTTTTTTTTTTTGATACTATTCAGAGCAGCCAAGATATGGAACTTAGTTGTCAATCAACAGATCAGTGGATAGGGAAAGTGTAGTATATAGACAATGGGAGTTAGCCATTTAAAAAAAAGAACAAAACCCTGTCATTTACAATAACAAGGATTAGCCTGAGGTGATTACATCAAATGAAATGTCATAAAAGAGAGGCAAGGGCAGCATAAATGGAAGCTGAAATTGTTTGTTTTGTATATGTGCCAAATAGAAGAGTGCTTACAGAGGATAGATGGGAGGTGTAAGGAGTAGACAGAGAGAATAGTTAATGTGTACCAGGGTTTACTGGATACTAAGAGCAACATCTACTCTTGTATAAGTAAATTAAGGTAACAACTGTATATTTCAAAGTAGCTACTAGTGTTCTAACCACAAAGAAATGTAACATTAGCCGTGACAAACATGCCGTTTTACCATAGTCTGATCACTACATGATGTATATAAGATCCACCCTGTACTGTACCTCATAAACATGAACTATAATTACATGTCAATTAAAGTTGTGAAATCATTTTTTAAATAACCAATAAAGAAAACAAACTTAAGCATCATGAGAAAGTTGTTTGGTCAGATCCATGAAAACAGAGTAGATAAGTCAAACACAGTAAATAATCCAATAAAAGACAATTTATAAAAACTAAATATAGAAAATTTACAAAGTCTAAACAGAAAGGAAATTTCCTAAAAAAAAAAAAACCTGACAGTTACATAGTTCCCTAACTATGAGTTTAACTCATGTCTTAAAGTCACCAAGACCCAACTCCACTAACATTTTAAAGAACAGATAAATCTGTGTGTGTACAAGAAGCTTACTGTATAATATGTAAAGTATTTTGACAAGAAAGATGATAGATAGATAGATAGATAGATGATAGATAGATAGATAGATAGATAGATAGATAGATAGATAGATAGATAGATGGATGGATGGATATAGATGATGACAGACAGATGATAGATGATAGATATCTGGGGCTAGAGAGTGGCTCAGCAGTTAAGAGCGTGCACTACTCTTCATTCCTGAGGACCCATGTTCAGTTCCCAGCACTCAGGCTGGGCAGCTCACAACTGCCTGTAACCCCAGTTCCAAAGGGATCCAATGCCTCTGCTTGAATGTGCACAGCACTCACATGTGCATGTTCACACACACACACACACACACACACACACACACACACACACACAATCAATATAAATAAAAGTACCAGATGTGGTGGTACACATTTTTAATCCCAGCACTTGGGAGGCAGAGGCAGTTTGATTTCTGTGAGTTTGAGGCCAGCCTGGTCTACAGTGTGAGTTCCAAAACAGTCAGAGCTATATAGTAAGATTCTGTCTCAAAACAAACAAATCTGTGTTTTCTAATAAAAATTAGGGTGATTTGCCTTTATCATAGTAAAATAAAATGTTTTTCATGAAAAGAAAGATGCAGCTTGATTGCATGTGGAAAGTGGTAGTGGAGGGTTCAGGTGGTGGTGCTCTGTGAGCCTCCTGACATAATATACCTTTTTTTTTGATACAGGGTTTCTTTGTGTAGCCTTGGCTGTCCTAGAACTTGCTGAATAGACCAGGCTGGCCTTGAACTCATAGAGATCTGTCAGCCTCTGCCTCCCAAGTGGTGGGAACAGAGAGAATAGTTAAAGTTTACCAGGGTTTACTGGATACTAAGAGCAACATCTACTCTTGTATACTACTACTGCCTGGCTTACTGTATACATTTAATGAGGACCATGGGAGCAGCCTTTGCTAGCTGCCTCAAAATCTCTTTGGGGGATGATAATGGAGAGACAGATCTTCATAAGATTGACTCTAAAGACAAAAATCACATAAATGCCTCTAAGAAGGAGGAAATTTTAAAGCAGACGCTCTGGTTCACATGGTAGAGGCCAGTACTTTGCCAAACCACAAAACCAAGGTGGCTGTAGTGGTTCACACAGCAACTATAGCTGTGGCAGTGGCTGAAGATTCTCATTAGTGCCAGGAATCAAAGCCCAGTGGGGAAAGAGAGCCATTGAAGATGAGGGAAGCCACAGATGACAGCAGACTTTTCAACTCTCCCAAGCAGAGTGGTGGCAGGGCCACACTGCTCCCAAAAGAGATATGATGTAGTCAATCTTCGTGTGTGTGTGTGTGTGTGTGTGTGTGTGTGTGTGTGTGTGTGTGTGTGTGTGTAGACATGAAGGTGCAGTCATTTAGTTGTGAGTCACTTGATGTGGATGCTGGAAACCAAACCCCCATCCCTCCACAAGAGCAGGAGGTGATCTTAACTGCTGAGTCATCTCTCCAGCTCCCTCAAGCTTATTCCTATGGAGCCAGATAATGGAATATAAACAGAACAACATGAATATTTGTAAATGAACACAAACAAATAAAATTACCTGATCTTCATTCACACATTATCCCCATATTCAAAGGGAAATCATTCTAACTTTATCCACTCCAATTGTCTAACACTTAACAGCTGTTGCTGTTTACTGGCAGTACCACCCAAATGCAATCAAACAAAAGAAAGTTAGAGACCATGAAAGAGGAAAGGAAACGACCAGTGAACAAACTAGAAAGGCAAGTGTATTTGCAGGTAGATAGTGTTATATATGACAAAACAGGATTAAGCTGATGTTTGTTTTTGTATGCTTCAGAAAACTCTCTAGGATACCTAGAAAAATATTTCAGAGTAGTAAAAGAAAGATCTCTCTTGTATATAATTCTTCCTACTATGAATAATGAAACATAAGTTATTCAAAATTCAATGCAGTAATACTTTATATGACTTCTACTAGATTTTTTTCTTTGACAATTTTATGCATGTAAATAATGCATTTTTCACTGTCATTCTTACCTTTGCCGATCCCCTTCCACCCCTGTCAACTCCCACCCCTGCCTTTCCATGTCTTTTTCTCACAGTCATGTAATATTTAAATTGTAAAGACAATATAGAAAGTCAGTTATCTGGACAAGTTTATTGAAATAATGAACTCATTAATTCAAGCTTTATTTAGACTTGCCTTGGCTAGGATGTGCCATTTCTACTTAACTCATACATTTTTTCAAGGTTATTAAAAATCCCAATGAAACATGCTTTATGGTGTTAGAATAAGCTTGTTACAATGGAATGTGTGTGGTTTTAATGGAGAGATTTGTAGTAGAACACAATTAAGGCTTAAATATTATTTAGAAATTGATTTTTATTGCCTTAATTACATCGCTATTTTTACTAAACATATACTTTAATTATCACTCAAACATAAATGCAGCTTTCAGATTAATAGTTACTACCCAAAATTAGGAGTTGTTTTTCAAGTCAGTGACTTACAAACATTATGTAAAACTCTCTGCATTCGTGAATATTTTATGTTTTTGTTATAAGTTGTACTAATGTTCACATTGAGTCAGGACTTGAAGAGGTTATTTTTCTTTTTCATGTTTACAGTGCTAAAAAAGTATTTTAATTGGTCCAATATGTATAAAAGAATCATAGAAACACATTTAAAACTTTATATATTTCTATGCTATGTGCTTCATTCATTTTTCAAACATTCAATGACCAGTCACCCACCTTACTCTGTGCTGTATGCACCTTATAATGAGTTAGATGCTCATAATTCAGTGTGTGGTACCACACAGACCCAATTCCTACCTTCATGAAGCTTCCAGCTTAAGGTCATAAGTTCATTGCCATTCATTATGTTTATACCCTTTTCCCCTAAAGTGTCTACATAATTGTGTGATATTTTATTGTCTCTCAAGTAAATAAGGTAATCAATAAAACCAATGCGGTTAAATAGGCTAAAATATTTGGTAATACCAAGGAAGTATAATGTCACCTACACTCCAAACCCCACTGACTCTGTACAAAGAGAACTTAGGAAACACAGCAATACAGTTCCTCACTCCTAAGGTTTTCTGGAGGTCATCACTTGTTTACCAGGAGGCAGCCGATCCTCAAATTGTGCTCTCTCGATGTCCTCATCACTCAGTTGAGAGTGGAAGCAGTGGGAATGTGGCAGGTCTGCTTACAGAAGACCCAGAGTTGTGCAGAGAACAGAATTAGAGTCTCAAAGACAAGAGAATGTGAACAGAATAGAGAGAAAGAAGGGGGAAATTAATACCATAAATATTCCAAGGAAATGAATGAAATGTTTTCAATTTTTTCTATATTGCATTTCACAGCAAAGCTATTTAGAATGAATGCCCATTCTTGGAAGTATATTTTATGGTATTCATTATTGGAGAAATAAATTTTTGTAGTCGTGGAATCTTGGGTTTCAAAGAGAACACTTTCAAGTGAGATGGCATAAATTCCCAAATACCCACTTGACATTAAAAATAATTTCCAAGACATTTGTTTCTTGTCTCACTCACTAGGTTCAAAGTGGATTATATACTTGAAGAGAGTGAGGATTTCACCATAAAGGAATGCATGGCCTGCAAGAAGGGTGGTGTGCCTACATCCACATGACAGAAGCAATTCAGCCTCATAGTGTAGCTCTTTAAGAACCCTATAGACTTCGGTGAGCAACCAGGGAAAAGTTGGGCTTGAGGGACTCTCAAAGATGATGGAAACAGCCTATGTGACAGATGCAAAATATAAGGGCTTCCACACAGTGAGAGAACTCTAAGAACATTGAATAATGGCCTCATTGGTGGGGCCAAAAAGATGGGTTGTGGAAGCCTTCTTTGGATGATCTGTTTGAATCAGAAACAAAAGGCTTTGTGAACTGGCAGCTTCATCTATGAGATTATCTGTTACCAGGTCATGTTGTTTAGGAGCTAACAGCTTTGAATCTCATAATTGTGTTTCTCAGAGATGAATGGCCCAGTCTCATGGGAAGAAGTAGGTTGGTAGACAGATGGATGTTGCCAGACTGTATGGCCCAGGCAGAAGAAAGGATTCCTCACAATGAGTGCCTTACCCTCTGTTATACACAGATGCCTTTGCCTTAAGTATCTAACTCTACGATTTTCACCTTTGCTGTGAGCAACTTACTCTCAGTGACTTTCCTGCTTTATCACAAGCAGCGGCTTCAGTTTTATCACACTTCCACCTGAGTAGCATTTCATTTTTATCTTAAAAATGTGAACTTTCTTATCTGTTAGCACATAAAATCAGGTTTCTGTGGTTTGAAGTACTACTGATTTTCTTTTATGTTTTTGAGACAAGTTCTCACTATGCATATCTGGTTCTCCTGGAACTCACTATGTAAACCAGACTGGCCTTGAACTCACAGAGATCCACCTTCCTACAGGTCACCAGGCCCAGTTTTGCTGTGATTTTTGAATACTAAAATGTGGAGGGATAAAACTATCTTTGATCTTCCTTTCTTTAATAGAAATACCTATTTTATTTTCTAAATACTAATACAATGTATTTGGAGTAATGTAGTTTTAAGCTTGTTCTCAGTCATCAAAAACCTCCTTTTTCTTTGGTTTGTTTATATAGTCATCTAGGTGATGTTTTTAAAACTGCATGCATTCGTCTTCAGGATTAATTCTCATTGTCAAAGACCACTATCATTGCTTCCATGATTATAATCAGTCACAACTTCTCCCAGTTCCCAGTATTTATTTTGTCTGGGTGAAAGGACATAAACTCATGGAAATATTTGGGTGTTCCCCCATTAAATCTTTACCCAACTTCAAAATATATTTCCGACTGCCAGAGTTTGGAAAACTCTCTCAGGTCAAAAATTATTCTTCCTCGACAGAACAGATGGGAAACGATGTAGGATTAAGAGTTCTACTATAAGCTTTCCACCTCAAAGCACTTTATCATTAGTCTCAAGATGAAGGCAGTAACTTTTTTAGTCTCCTGACACTTTGGATAGATGTCAGTTCATTGGGCCGGTGGCAGTTATGACAGGCTGATCCTTAAGACTGTAGAACTATAGGAGATAGAGAGATGTTTTGATGGTGAAGAGAACACACAGCTCAGCTCCAAGAGATATGATGCTCTCTTTTTGACATACAAACTTACACACACACACACACACACACACACACACCAATAAAATAAATCTATTTTTAAGAGTGAAAACTTTAAAAGGAAGTAATCTCAAGCTGAAATCCCGAGTACAGTAAATTACTAATTGTATGATCTGTGTGACTTTGGGAAGATAGACAACATAGGACCTTTGTGAAATTGTAGTGTATAGATACAGAAAGCACTTGGTTCAGGTCCCAAATTCCCATAAGAAACTGGTTGGGCAGGTGTGCAGTGAAAGTCATTAAGGATTCAACTATTCCTATCCTGGCACAGAGAACATGGGGATACCTAAGATGAGTTTGAAGTAAGAGTCATCAAATGTTGGTGAATAGTAAAGGTTTCTTAACTATTATTAATTCGTGGAAATGTGGTGACTATAGGATGGTTTGATGAATCCATGCACTTCTTTCTCCTAGCCAAAGTCCATTCTTTAATATATCCTTTGTGATTGGCCAAAGCTAATCTTACCCCTCGCTCCACAAGTGAAAACTGGTTCCTTTAATCTCTACAACTTACAGGAGAGGAGGCCAATCAATTTTGGACTGAGCTCCTGGTCTACAAACAACAAACCAATGTAGGCCAACAAGAATGTATTCATTTGTGCATAATATTACATAATCATAATAAACATCAGTAACAAAAAATGTGCCAGTTTTCCAAAATCAGATTCAGAAACAATCAGAGTATGTCCAGTTTAGTATAATAAACCTTGGGGAGTGGGGAGGGGTTTTGGAGGAGATTATGTTAGATTCACTGGGGCTAAGTGTGACAGGGATATTTCAGTAGCACAGTCCTATCATAAGAAAGGGAATGATGTACTTAATTATCCCATGGGCATTGGGGTTGGGGGAAGAGCTCCAGGTACTTTTAGAGAGTGGTTTTAACTCTATGAAGAAAGTAAATTTGAAATGATTGGTTGTTTCTTATTGTGTTTCTTCTGTCCTTTCCTACTTATAGACTCAATCTCTTTAATTCAGTTCATTATGTAATCACTGGTGTCCCATTCTAAAATCTCAAATTAAGGATAATTGGAACTTTTAGCTAAATGTGTGGTTATTTTGTTTTTGCAAAACTAATGAAGTTATGGGAACTTACTACTCTAAACTGAGTGCCTAGAGGTATGCCTACCATAAAGTTGGACAATAAGACACAAAAAAATATACTGAGACTGCTGTTTTATGGCTTCTGGTGGAGGTCAGACTTTGTCAGACACCAAACCGGAAGTGCACGATCTTCCGCTGGAAGGTCAGGGCTACATTGATCCAAGCAGAAAAGCATGGAACACTGGACAAAATCCACCCAGTGCCACAGGATATCTCAGAGAAGCAGGAGAAAGAATATTCTCCACCACCAGCAAGTGTTACAACTCTTTAAATAAGCAAGCAGGAGGGTTAGGATAACCCTCACCCTCTCTGTCATCCAGAGAAAGGTTACTGCTCTTTTAGCTAAGCTGTCAGTATTGGATTGGGAAGCTTCAAGAAGCTTGGAGCTTCTGGACCAAGCCAAGCAGTTCTGGGTGTCTAACTTGGCTCAGGCTGATCTGGTGGCTGTTTTGGGAACACCCAGCCAGCAACCACTGCTGCAGATGAGCACTACTGGCTGAGGATAAGAGGGAACTTTGCAGGCGGTGGTCAGGGGAGCCTGGCTAGGCACCAGTGGTGGCTGTGCTATGGGTGCCTAGAGACAAACCCTGGCTGCAGGCTATAGGAGACCTGGCTAGGTGGTAGTGACAAGACAGGAGCCTATACCCCAAGCAAGCCTAGCTAGGCAGCCATGCTCAGCAGTAAGTTCTTCTTGGGGGAAATCCCTTCTTCCCCATACCCCTGTTGAACCCGCGAGGGGGCTTCCCGAATCCTGTGTACCAAGTGGCTTCAGCATCGGGGAGTGGCTGGTCAGTGAGATCTTGCAAGTACTGTGAGCCTCCGCAAGCACTTGCCGGCAATTTTAAGTCAGGGTCAGGGAGCAGGGTGGCTGGGTTAAGCCCCCGTAGCAGGCATAAACTTGATGAGGTCTGAATTCAGGAGGAGTGACTGATAGTGAGTCATCCTGGCATTTGTCAGCCACCTCTCAGGAGGCTGGCGCACTACGCTTTCTAGGGCATGGGGGGCCGTGATTGTAAGGTTTTGTCCCAAAGTCAACTTGTCAGCATCTCTAACTAAAGCCACCACAGTAGCTACTATCCGTAGGCAGCTGGGTCATCCTGCTTCCACAGAGCTCAGAGACTCAGGACACCTTTAGCTATCCCCTTATTTTCGGCTACATACAGATGGAATGGCTTAGTCACATCCTAAGTGACAACCTAAGGCTGGGGCTGATAGCAGGGCCCGTTTAATTTTGTCAAAGGCCTCCTGCTCTTTCTGGCCTCAAAAGAAAGGTGCACTCTCCTTTGTGAGCAGATACAGAGGGGCAGCCAGTTCTGTGAACCCTGGGATCCATAGCCGACAGAAGCCAGCAGTTTCCAAGAATTTTCTGACTTGTTGGGGAGTCTTGGGGGCGGGTATCTGAGCCACAGTGTTTTTCCTAGCATCCGACAGCCATCTCCTTTCATTTTTGATTAGATACCCCAAGTAACTGACCTGTTGTTGACAAATTTGGGCCTTTTTGGCTGAGGCCCGGTATCCCAGGGATCCGATCTCAGTCAGCAGGTTTTCAGTTCCCAGGAGGCAGTCTTCTTTGGTCTCCGCTGGTAGGAGAATGTCATCAACATACTGAAGTAATGTTACCTGGGGGTTGGAGGCCCTGAAATGGGCTAGATCTTGGTGAAGAGCCTCGTCGAAGATGGTGAGAAAGTTCTTGAATCCCTGAGGCAGGCATGTCCAAGTTAGTTGTCCAGATAATCCCGAGGCTGGGTCTCTCCATTCAAAGGCAAATATAGGCTGGCTAGAAGGGCTAAGCCGTAAGCAGAAAAAGGCATCTTTTAAGTCCAATACTGTATACCACGTTCGCTGGGGGGGGGGGGTGCTAAGGAGGTTGTAAGGGTTAGGCACTGTAGGGTAAATGTCGGCAACCCTTTTGTTAACTTCCCTTAAGTCCTGGACTGGTCTATAATCATTGGTCCCAGGGTTTTGAACTGGGAGCAGAGGGGTGTTCCATGCTGACTGACATTTAACAAGGATCCCGAGCTCGAAGAGCCGCTGTATGTGTGGGCAGATGCCATCCCTGGCCTCTTTGCTCATGGGGTACTGGCGGACCAAAATGGGGGTGGAGGTAGCTTTAACCTCCACCACCACGGGTGGGCGATGTTTGGCCATTCCTATGCCAGTAAGTTCGGCCCAGGCTGAGGGAACCTTGTCCATCCATTCCTGCATATCTGCTGTTTGAGGAGGGGGGTTTTCGAACATCCTATGTTCATCTTCCAGCCTCATAGTGAGGACCTGAAGCAGCCTCCCCTCTCTGTCAGTCACTGATGGTCCTTCTGTTTGGAAATGAATTTGGGCTCCCACCTTAGAGAGCAAGTCACGGCCCAGGAGTGGATAGGGGCACTCAGGAATCACGAGGAATGAGTGGGATACCTGGCCCATGCCCAAATCTACTGTTCTTCAGGTAGTCCATGAGTATTGTTTATTCCCTGTGGCTCCCTGCACCCAGGACCTCTTAGTGGATAGTGGTCCTTCTGTTCGGAGGAGGACTGAATGTCTACCAGAAACTGGACTGGTTTCCCCTCCACATCGAGAGTTACCCTAGGCTGGGGGAGGGGATCCAAGCCCCGACTCCCCTACTCTTCTTCATCTAAGGCCAGAATTTTTTCTCTTGGCAGTCCTCCCCTCTTCTTCTTGGTGAAATCCTTGAGCCAATGTCCTTTTTCTTTGCAGTAGGCACATTGGTCCTTGTCTAAAGGTTGCCTCTTGCCCTTTCCCTCATCTTTCTGACCTTGCCTGTCTCTCTGGTCCCTTTCACTTACTACAGTGGCCAGAATTTTACTCAAATTTCTTTCCTGTCTTTTTTCTCTTTTTAAATCTCATTCATCCTATTCCCTATGTCTTCTCTCTTCTTTTTCTTCCTCTGTCTCTCTTTTATTGAACACCTTATCTGCTTCTCTAACCAAGTCCTGGAGTGAGAATCCCTGTAGGCTCTCTAATCTCTGTAGCTTTTTTCTAATATCTAGAGCTGACTGATCTATAAAGGCCATGGCTACCAAAGCCTACTCAGAGGTAGGTTCATATGGAGTGAATCTCCGAAAAGCTTCCATCAATCAGTCTAGAAACACTGTCGGCGACTCAGTTGGTCCCTGAGTCACTTCTCTTACCTTAGCCAAATTGGTGGGGTGTCTAGCTGCCCCTCGGAGACCCGCCACTAGAGCCTGATGGTAAACCTTCAGGTGCTCTCTACCTTCAGGTGTATTAAAGCTCCAGTCTGATCTATTTAAAGGGAAGTTTGAATCAATTTTGTTGGGCAGTTGATTCAGTTGCCCATCTGCTCCAGGAACATTTTTTCTGGCTTCAAGAAGCACCCGCTGTCTCTCCTGCATGGTAAGGAGAGTTTACAGGAACTGTTGGCAATCGTCCCATGTACACTGGTGCGAAAAGACAAGGGACTCTAGTCCCACGTACGCTGGTGCGAAAAGACAAGGGACTCTATCAGGGAAGTCAAAGCCTGCGGGTTCTCAGAGAAAGAGGGATTATGAGTTTTCCAGTTATAGAGATCTGCTGAGGACATGGCCAATACTGAAGCAGCTGGTTCCCTCGGTTATCAGGCGGACCATACTCCCTGAGCGGGAGTGCAGTGGATTCTGGGGAAGGAGCCCGCCAACTTCTGGTCCCTGCAGCAGGCCCCCCTGCCTCGACTCCATGCAAGGATTCCCGTGGGGAAGAGGGTTGGAGAAGGGTTGGGGAAGGTGGGGTGGAGCACACAGAACGCAGAGCGGAGGGAAGCTGTGGGGGCGGGTCTAGGAGGAGTAGCTCCTCCATTTGGGTGTCAAAGTAAATCTCTTTGGACTTCTTTGGGGAGACCGTAGTTCAGATGGACTCTTTCTCTGCTGGAGTCTGCTTCAGAGCAAGGACCTCCAAAGGGGAGTCTGAAGGAGTTGATTCTGTAGCTGGGTCAGGAAACGTAGAGAGCGCAGGAGACTGACCTGTGAAAGAAGCAAAAGGCCGAACCCACGGAGGAGGTGAGACCAGCAGAGCCTCCCATACCAAAACATAAGGCACTTGATCTGGATGCCCGTGGGGTCCTGGATTAAAAATTTTAGACCTAACCTGTCTAACTTTGTCTAATGAAAAAGATCTTTCAGGTGGCCACCCGACCTGAAATGTAGGCCATTCTGAGGCACAAAGAGTTCGCCATCTCCTTTTTTTAATTACGACTGACAGGTCATGTGCTCTATTTTTTACTTCAGTCCAGTGGCTCAGAGTCAAAGACAAAGGAGTCGTTAGTGTCTGTCCCATTGTCAGATTATTAGGGAAAAGGGGAATAGTTACAAATTACAAACAAGGAGATGGAACGACACAGAACATAAACAATGTGACATAAGTTGCGAAATCACCTTCAGAAACAGACAGGAGCCTCCTAAAAGGTTCCACCAGATGTTGGAGCTACCGACTACAGATGCTGGAGCTACCAGATACAGATACAGATACTGGAAAATTAATTCCAGTTACTCAGATGCTGGAGCTACCAGCTACAGACGCCAGGCGACTGGCAATTCAGACGGCGACTCACACAGAACAGACAGATAAACAAACAGAGTTGCTCAAGCATGCATACCTCCGAATCCTGGAGTCTTGGGGTGTGGGGGCATTCAGGTACTTCCCAGTCAATGCACCAAATGTTGAACCCGCTAGGGGGCTCCCTGAATCCTGACACCCAGAGACCACCAATGCCCCAGATTCGTTGTAATATAGAAGAGGTTTATTAAAGCTGATGTGCCAGGGTTCGACTCTCCCGTAGAGGAATGAACCCTGTAAAACGGTTTTTGGGCCCTTTAAATACACAAGTGGCTACAAAAAGGTGAGGGCACCAAGGAGTAGCATTTTAGCCCACCAGGCAACAGCCACAGGTGGTGATAAAGGAACAAAGAGTATGTTAAGTTAGGTAGATTAAAGCTGACCCAAGCGGGGAGTGTAGAGGAGGGATCTGAGGGGAGTGTGAACAAACCAACCAGCTATGCAGGCTTGGATATTTTCAAGGACTGAGTTATGTGGAAGGTTTCCAGAAGAAATGAGGTCAGGTTCTCACCACAGAGGAGAAGGCCATGTATTCATTAATTTTTACAGTCTTACACCCCAAATAAACAGCTGAGTCTCAGACAGTCACGGTGGAAAGAGGGAGAGAGAGAGAGAGAGAGAGAGAGAGAGAGAGAGAAGCTTGGCATTGGGGAGGAGTTTTAGAGGTGAATGTGTTTGATTCAATGGAGTTAAGAGTTCTAGGGGTATTTCAGTTGCATGGTCCTAACATAAGAAAGAGAATGCAGTACTTAATTATTCCATGACCAGTAGGGTTGGGGGAAGAGCTCCAGGTACTGCCAGAGACACAGACACGTGTCATTGGCTGAAATCCAAGGCATCAAGAGATCTCAATAGCATGGAGAGGGTTTCCCTGGAATCCCATGTGCTCACTGGGTAGGTCTCTTATCAGGAGAAAGTGTTGGGCCTGTAACTTCCCTGAAGGCTGCGTGAATATCCTCAGATAGAGCATGTGGGGTTTGGGTTTCCCCACACCAGGCAGAAGAGGGAACCCACTGAGGAAAGGGAGTCTGTCATTTAGCATCAAACTCAGAGGCTTTCCAGTAATGCCAGACTTGCAACCTTACCAGCAGGGTCCAACATGAGACCTTTAGGGAAATGATCTAGTTCCTTTTATCAGAAGTCTACAGGGTAATTCTGTGTAGTTGGGTGTGAACATGGTTACTGAAAGTGTTCAACAGCTATTTGTGATGCCTTAAGACAAAAAGGTCAGTAAATCACTGCCTTGACTCAAATTATAGAAAAACTAATTCTTGGTCTAGTTATATAAACCAATGAATCATTTTCAGTCTTTAACATGATTTGAGCCAAGTTTTATATTACATGATACCAAAAGCATCCTTGCACACAGATGAGTTGGTATTTGTTCTTCAAATAAAGCAGAGCATATAGATATCATTTACCAAGAAGAATAAATTTCCATTTGCAGACTTTATAGATCTGAGATGGCATGAATGAAGAGGTGCAGACAAAAAGAAGTCATTTTGGTACAGAAAAAGTACAATGTGGTGAATAGCAGTTCAAAAGTAAGCAATAGGTCACTTAGTCAGAGGAAGACAGCAGAAGCTTCATTTCTGAAACACATCACTATTTTTATTCACCCAAGTAATGAATATTCTGTTGTTGATGAATACCAACTGAGTTCAAAATAATATCTGGAGTGCTAGCTATATGGGATCAAATGGCTTCCTTCAGGAGATTGGATGGCTACCTTGAATGAGATGAAGAAGGCATCTGTGGGGAGATGTGTGTTTATGTGGAAGAGGGTGTGTATATAAGGACAGAGGAGCTATCTAACTTGTATCAGAGAACAGTCTCTCATTGGGACCTATGACTCAGGCTGGTTGACTAGGAAGTCCCAGAGATCTGCCTGTCTCCACCTCCTCAGATTTCTGACTACAAGAGGTGATGCATGCAATCACCTCTGGCTTTTACAGGAATACTGGGGAATCAAAGTCAAGTTCTCATGTTTGCATGATAAGCACTTTATGATACAAATATGCCTCCCACTCCAAAAAGAGATGTAAGAAGAACTGCTAAAGTAATAGGAGGCTTTTTAATATCCTCAAAGATAGGAAAGGAAACTTTTTTTGTAAACAATGAAGTATAGGATATATACTAGAGTTACATTCTGAAAAGTCACCAACTAGAATTATTGAATTGTTTTAGAAATATTCAGTCTATTTTTTTCTAAACTAAAATATATAGATCATAGGTAATGGATGTTCTGGTTTACTCACCAAACATAGTTGACTGTGCTGTGCTATGGATGGGCACAGGACAGAATGAGGTTATAAAAATCTCTGAGAAATAGGGGCTTTGGCAGTATCTGGGGTATCTACAGATATAGCTCTGGTTGTATTCAACAAATATCATGACTATCTGAGTGTGGACTCACTTAGGGGGTGAGTTGTCCCATAAAGGTGCCAAAGGAAACAATGAAGGATAAGTGACATGTCCGCCGCAGTATTTGATTTGTAATTTAAACATTTATAGGTTGCTTATCGAGGCATTCATGACCCACGTATGGATCTGAGTTTCCTCACTCTCTTGGGTCTTTCTCTAGTCTTTTGATTAACAGGATTGAGTTTACTCATAAAAAGAACTGAGAACCAAACCTGATGATGCAGGGTAAGTATGTTAAACATTAGCTACTAGCATTCTCATTGTAGTGCAGAATTATAAGGCGAGTGACCGAGGAAATAAAAACATCTCTCTATAGACCAAAGCAGCATAACCGTGGCTGCTACTAGGCTTAATCTTACTTGACCCTTTCAAATCCTTTCCAAGACTGGCCACTCATGAGCACTATGCTATCTTCCCTAAATACATTAGTTCCACAGGATTAGATTAGAACATGGGCAGATGAAATAAATAGCATGCCAAAAAGAAGGAAAAAAAATTTCTGGGTCTTTGAAAGGCATCTGAGCAGGCACTTTAATGAAGCCTAAATTCAGGCCCTTTGCTTGCATGGTCATAATACACATCAGGTGCCATGCACATGCACAGTGTGCCAACTCAGGAGTTTCTGGAGGAGACATGGTATATAGTTCAGATACCAAGAGGAAATTTGGAAAAGTGAGACTTTGTCAATCTCTGCTAAGTATTTAATAGCTTTTATCCGCCCCTTGCTCTCAGGATAGGTCCTGTGGTGGGGTGGGTGGGGTGGAGAGAGACTCCATCAGGAAAAAAAGGGGGAGAGCTCAAAATGAAATATAGAAATAAATGCACTGAAGTAGAAGGTGCCTGTTCTTCCTTCCTTCAAGGCATAAGGACTGACCAAAGCAAAACAGCATGCAATGAAGTTTTAGACCACTGACCTTTACAGGGCACTTCAGAAGGATGCCTCGGATAACTTTATTCAAAAGACCCCAAGAAACTTCTCAGCAGCAATTTATTTATGTTTCACATGACAATGGGAAAAATAAGTATGTGTTATGTAAAGTATACACCAAATATTAGCAATGTTGTTAGAGTCATGAGAGCTCAGACTTGTAGAGAGAAGCCAGGAGTCTCAGGGTCAAAATTAAGTGGTGGAGGTTTCACTAACCTCAGCCATCATTGTCTGTCCATCATCTACTTGTGGTTGGAGTGAATAAGATGAAACTTTCATATGCCTGTGGCTCACAGTTCATAGAAACCATCAAACCTTCAACATCCTGCCCATGCCAATGGCTCCCTTTAGGTGCTGCTTCTCAGTCTGCAGAGAACCAAAGAGCCCAGTGGCCCCAGCTTGAACCCACTTTGCTGAGTGGAGGAACACCGTGACTTCATTTATCCAGCATCTGTGTCAGTAATGACACAGAAAGTCCAACCATTTCTAAGAAATATCTGGTATCCTACCAAAGAGATAAGCTCCAGGACTTGGTGGTAGACTGACATCAAGGCAGTGGCTGAAAAGTGAGTGTGTAAGTAGATATGTTTTACTTGTGCAAAGAATCCTGAGATAACAACACACAGAAGTGGCAAACCAAGTATGAATTCAGGCAGCTCCCGAGTGAGGGCTTTTCTGTCCAGCAGAATCTGCAGGTGTAACTCTGAGTTTAAAGGAAAGTGATAAACAAAGAAAGACAGAGAGGAAGAATCAAGTTAAAGGAATAATAAATCCCAAGGGAGCGGATCCAGGAGAGATGCAAAGGCAGACTAGTATATGAGGGATGGACCCAGAATCCACAATTAAAACCTTATACATGGATAAGATGGATAATACAAAGGTGTCACTCTGGATTTTATCCCCCTGGAGATCCTCAATTACAAAGCTCTTGATCATAAAGTGACAATCAGTAGAAAGTTCTCTAGGGTTTTATGTGGACATTTGACTTGAAATTAGTGCAAAAATTAGATACAACCCAGCTTTTGTCAACTCTTCCATTAGTCTAGAGCCACTAAGGTTCTAGGATAGACCAAGTAGATGACAGAGGTAAAGAATGCTTTGATGGAAGAATCTCAAATCTATAATACTTGGTTACATAATTGCATAATACTAAATAAATAATTCTATCATGTTTAATCTCAATAAATCTCAGATTTCAAAAGATACCCTTTTTTTTCTACAAGATTTCACAATTTCCAGACACAGGGCAGGAGGCAACAAAAGATAATAAATACTAGGGTTTGCAGATATGTGAGGCTTGGGCTTTCTGGTCCACAGGGACAGAATTTGAAGCAACATCTGAAACAAGCCATCGGGGGGGGGGGGGGGGGGGGGGAGGTGTTAACACTGTTGTCTTCTTTTAGTTTGATTCTGAGGTTTGCTAGTTTCAATGAACCTCAGCTAGTCATCATTATAGGAAAGTTTCCAGGCCCTCCCAACACAGTTCTTGTATTTCAGAAGTGTTTACTGTCTGGTCTGTCAGACACTATGAAGTCATGACAAGTGTGTCAGCAAATCACAGCCCCACAATTTAGGAGGAGGTGTTTACCATAATGTAACAATAAAAGATAATCAAATTGCATTTAGTCCTCACTGCAAGCCATGCACTGTCTTAACCCTTTGCATTGTCAGAACTAATATGGCTTGTTCTCATTATGCTTTGAACGCATTACTATTATCTCCAGTTCATAGGCAAGGGCTGAGGCACCTATGACTTTCTTCAGATCACACAGCCAGTGACAGCTATGAAATACATTCACATAATCTAGAGGTAGAATACATAAATTGTCTTGCTAGTTCACTTGGCTGAGAGAAAAAGAAGCCCATATGCAAACAGTTACCAGGTTCTTGTGATTGCAATTGCTATACAGATATCAGTGTGGCAACTTGGGGAAAGATTACAATCACTTCAATTTTCAAGAACATGGTACAACTGAAGTGAGTATGTCTGGGAAAGGGGGAGAGGGTTGCTTCTCTGTTCCTTGAGACAGTGGTGTATTTGGTTACATTCCATCTCCTGTGTCTTCCGTGAGAACCACGCCAAGTGAATTCAACTCATTTCTGATGACATCACCTCCTTTCATTGTTTGAATATACAAGTATACTCCATTGCCTTGGATATTGGGGGCTGATCTGTCTTCTGATGGTCTTTGGGGTTGCTCTGGAGAGAGATCTCACTTGATCTAATCAATGCATTGATCTCTTAATGAATTTACAATATGGTGGGTGATGAGAAGACAGGATTCAGTTGAAGAAAGTGGGACACTAGGAGAATGCCCTTGCACCCAGAGCATGTCTTTGAGGCTATAGTTGTGTCCCAGTCCCTTCTAATAACCTTTCTCTCTGTTTCCTGTCCACCATGAGGTAAGCAGTTTCTTCCACACGCCCCTTCTTCTGTGTTCCACATCGCAATGAGTCCAGCAATAGGAGCCATGTAACTGTGGAATGGGCCCTTTGAAAACCTGAGTCAAAATAAACTTGAGTTGCTGTGTTAGGTATTTGTTAACAGCAATGCAAAGATAATTACCATACCTCTCCTTGTATAAATTGTCATAGTCCACAGCACCACAGAATAAATTTTAAGTTTCTTGGTGTCATTCATGAGGGGCTTCTTCATAACGTGCTCTCTGCTGACTTCTAAGCCATTTCTGCCAACGTCTTACCCTGCACCCCAAATCTACAGCTACCATGAACTCTTTTGCCTAGCCTCTCATACATTATATTTAAAAAAAAATCTTTTCTTCAAGTCTGATCTGAAGATAATTTGCCTCGAAATCAACAATGGGGCTTTTTAGAGGTACTGACTCTAGAATTATAATACCTAATGCTAAACATTTGGCTCAGGAATTGTGACTTCAATACACCCTCTCTGTGTTCATGCTTGGGATTTGGTATTCATCTGTTAGTGATCTTCAGCCCTTTCCCTCTACCCTCCTACAGATGAAATATCTCTTCAAGAAAACTTCCTCCTTCCCTGGAGAAAGTCACTCCTTTGGCCTTTCTGTGTACTCACTGGGTGGGCTTCTACCCTGCCCCATCAATACTTTCTGTTTAGTTTTTTTGGTAATTTACTCTAGGATTTCCCTGGAAATTTTACTTTCTTTGACAGCAAGGTTGGTTTTATTAGATGGCAATAGTTACTGTTGGAGAAACCCACATCCAGAGCAGGAAGCTGAGAATCAATGATGTGGCCACGAAATATCCAAACCCTGCCAAGTGCTGGCTGGCAAAGGCAAAGGAAGGTACTTCTGGGTTCTGCAAGGACACCTGCCTTAGAATACAGGTAAGGAAGGAACCTTCCCAGGGGACCATCTAAACTCACATGTGCACACGGGTGTCTCCACACCGTGCATGTGTGTAATATTGGAAGTGTATGAATGAGTGACAATAACATCTATGTAAATGACAGTGGATTAAACACCCTTACTTTCAAATTTGAGCTTATTTGTTCCATCTAATTTACTTTGGACTGGTTATAGAATTTATGTGTATGTCTGCATTTATATAATTCAATAGTAGCAGTTTTATGTCACAAGATTATTAAATGCATGATTAGATAACAAACATGAACTACTTAATGTAATGCTTAGCATATAGTAGGTGTTTTTAAGAGGGCAATAACTAATGAAAGACTAGATTTAGATATAACACAGTGGCTTGTAGTATTTTTGTACTACACTTAATTATACACTCTATTTTACTATACTTAATACCTCTACCTCCCTTCCAACCCACATTCCTTCCAAACCCCCACCTTATGTGGGAGAGAAAGAAGGTTAGAGGGAGAAGGGACATAGGTCTCCTTGATCTACTTCCTGCTGATTAGGCTCCTTGGGTTCTTTGGGGGCAACACCAATCTCAGTAGACATTTACCAAAGCAGCAAACCAGGAGACAGCAACAGGAAGGATCAGCAGCTAGGAGAGCAGCAACCTCTTTCTTTGTAGTGTGCCCTCTCCTCGGGGATCTAGTTCTTCTTTGTAACAGCCCCTTTTTCTTCTTTGTAGCACTGCTCCCTTTTTTTGTAGAGTCCCCTTCTCCTAGGGGCCCCTGGCTTTTTTATTCCTCTCCCTACAAGTCCTCAGAGTTCACATGCTGCAGCTGGCTAAGCCACAACCCTGTTAGCTCAGGAGGTAGTTAATACTTTATACCTGTGGTCTTAACTCAAGCAGCCTCGCACCCTGGGATTAAACAAAAACATTCTCAAAACTAGTTAGTTTAACAAAAACAAAAACCTCTTACTACATTTAGATTTGGTTTTCAAGTCCAAGTTCCACTCCATCCTGAACCTAAATGGTCTTGGGTTCTACATTAAGTCTATCCTGCTTTCTCCTGGATTTTGCTGCCTTGCCACCCAAACGGGAGTTACACCGAACTCACAGTATCTTGGACACAAGGTTAAGAATAAATCACTACTGTCATCTTTATTGTACTTTACATAAAAATATGTTTTGGATCTTTCTGCGCATAAATATTTTGTTCATGCCTGGAAGTTAGCTTGGAAGTTACAAGTAAACTGGCTCCATAGTATAAAACGTTACAAAATACAAGTCTTGTTTTCAAAACCACAACCAGTTACAAGTCACTGCCACAAGATGGCGCCAGAATATTTCTATTCTATCCCCACAATTAACTAACTTCTCAGGCCACAGTTCAAACAGCAGGATGAAAGCGCTTGTGTTGTGGAAAAACAAACCCATCTTCGCCATATTGCATCATCTTCACCACCTCTGTGAGAGGCAGAGGTCATCTTAATGTCAAGCCCCTATAAGACATGGCACTAAAGAAAATCTCACTTTAGTTCGGTCCTGTTATTTGGTTGTATTGAATATTCTGTCTGAAGCTGTTAAATTTGGCCCTTACTCATTTAAGACTCTTCAGAACTGTTGTACAAAGCCTACCAAAAATCTAATACTCAGGAAATAGTAGAATGGATTAAGCATTTTTCTTTTCTGGGTTATATTTTCAATTTTTCTTTCCAAAATTAATGAAACTTCGAGATATTTTTCAATCATGGGTTTACTTTGAATTTGTTTTCATGCTTCCAAGGATACAGATAAATGTAAGAAGGAGCAGTGTGGAGACACCCAGGCCCTCCACAATCCCTGGAGCTTTGACATCTGAGTCAGGAGGGCTGTGATTCATCATTTCCTGTTTGCTTGAGGCTTGAAATGCAGTAATTATTGGCTGTGGAGAAAGCTGTTTTCTCACGACTGCCCTAAGTATCTGAATGAAACCCTGCAAGGGAACGCCTTCAAGTTTCCTGGAGCCTGGAGCTCTGTGGCTCCTTGGTGGCAGGAATGTTGCTGAGTCATTCTTGCTTAGCTGAACTCCAGGCTAATCTGCAGGGTCAGCTAGGAAAACATTTCCTCTTGCTCCCGAATTTTATTTTTAATTCACTGCATTAAGTTAATGCTATGCATGAATTTTTTTTATCTGTGTGATTCATAAACAAAACCTCTCCTCTTTACATAAACGAAGTCCTGCCCCAGAGAAAACAGATGACATGCATATATTCATGGACACATACAATTTCTATGGTAGTTTTTTCTTGTATCTGTGGCTCATGCTAGAATATTGATATCCATCCATGAGGGACCACTGGAGAGGACATAGACCCCCAGTTCACCACCCACCTACCCTCTTTAATCTGGGAACTTGTTTCACTTACTCATGCTGACTGGACTGGACTCAGTGTGTCTGAAGCTGTAATCTCCACCTGGGGAGCTCTGGGACAGAGCAGGAAGGGTGAGCACAGCCAAGAGAGAGGAAAGAATTTGTATGTAGGCAGAGATGATTAGTTCTCAGGTTGAAGGCTAACTTGGCTCTGAGCACATTCCACAGGGCTTTAGAATCCTTCAGTCAGAAGCACATATATCTGGAAGGATGTTCTCTCATTTTGGACTTCTGTGGCTCTCATTCATTCCCACAAAACTCAGACCAGGAAAAGACATGTGCTGTACTGAAAGTCCATGAGACAACATGGAATGGCTAAATGCTAGAACTCAATTAGTAAGGTAGGGGAGGAGGGGCTCCCTGTAGTGTACAATGTAGGAAGGAAGAGATTAGGCAACGAGTTCCTTGCTTAGGTTAATCATAGTATGGAAATTGCTGTGGCAGAGTCCCACACAGGATGAGACCTTACAGTACAACAAGGCACAAATGTAATGTATACGTTCTTCTCACTGCTGTCATTTAACTATGGAGGAAGCATCATAAGGGTGGAACAGTTTGTTTTAGCTTGTACTTTAGTGCAATAGAGCACCATTGTGTTTTCCCATCCCTCTGCTCTGCTTGCTCCTGTCTCATTGTAGACTTGAAGAACAGTGCACAAGAACTTGACACAAATTATATGCTGTTCTATCTAGAGATTTCTTCCACCAACCAAATTAGTCTTTTATGCTTGAATTCAGGCTCATTAATATTTTCAGCATGTGGGGAAAATACAGTGAGAGTAGTTTCTAGGTAGTGAAATGAATGGCTTATAGCCCAGTTCCCAATAGAGTCCAGGACTGGCCAGTGTGCATTTCTCTCAGTACTCTGCTCTCCCACTCCTGCTAGAATGGCTTCTTAACTTCTGCTTACAAAGTTTCTGGGTGTTTCAAGCCCAGAGTTACCAATGTATCCAGTTTTTCCTTCAAACCAATTGGAAAGTCCCAGCAGCCACCTTGTTGGGTTGGCAATGGCCCACCTCTCAGCCCCACTTTTCTCTATTGGCTACTTCTCTCATTACTGGCTCTAGCATCTTAGGGTTTGTAATGTAGGGAAAGAAATGTGTTCTTTGACTTCCAATTCAATTGGATGCAGTTGGTATGGCAGGGGAGGTAAGCTGCAAAGCTTCCAGGCCCATTCCTCAGTCCCACTTCCTCCAGCAAGGCTCCACCTCCTAAAGGGGCGTGGCCTTCCAGCCGCACTCTCTGAGATGCACTTGTCAAACACAGAAGGCTGCAGTATACTCAAGAAGCAGCAGCAAGAGTGCCTAGAGCAAATATTTTGCTAAGAAGAATGGGAACAGAAGGAAGCTTTTCAAGCTCTGTATGATTCTACACACAGAGAGCAGGACACACAGGCACATCTTACTTAGAATAGAACTCTGCTCACAGATAAAGGCAGGATCCACCATAGTTACTGAGTACATCAATGGCACAGATAAAGCAATGTAAGATAGACTGAGGCTGCAAGGCCAGGACAAAGGTGAAGATGATGGTAGAAGGTGCAGCTTTGTTGTTAGATATTTGCCTTTTCTTTGTAGCATTGAATATAGACAAAATTCGTTTAAACATGCTTTCAGTTAGCATGGAAACTGAGTTAGGTATAGAAATTTAAACTCACCGAAATAGATAATAGAATATTATTATTATTTGCCAAATACATATATGGACTGGACATTGGGAATGTATGCTATGCCTTATAATTTTCATAATTTTTGTCTAATTGTTCTTGTTGTTTTGTATTGTATTAATTGTTATTTAAAAAGACTTTATTGGACTAAAACTGGGAGAGGTTGGGGGGAAAGATACTTTAAATTAAAAAACTGGAAAAAAAAAACATCCTATCATGATATGTGGGACTCTTAAACATTTCTGCTAAACTAAAACTGGGAGAGGTTGGGGGGAAAGATACTTTAAATTAAAAAAATGAAAAAAAAAAAACATCCTATCATGATATGTGGGACTCTTAAACATTTCTGCTAAGTCCATTATCAAATATCTCTTGGATTCACTATATGGAAGAAATCTACACATGCTAGGATAGTCCCTTGTTGTCTGATTCATATCTGGTCAAAGATGGTTTATTGCATAGACAATATCAGGGACTAAAGAGAGAAAAACAAGGCCCAGCATTTAAAGCAATAATCTCTCCCTTAGCATTATACACAGGCAACACTGAGGGTGGTTCATAAGGACCAGCTTAACACATGTGTGCTGGGTAGTTGGCCTGCTTCTCATTAGTCCAAGTCTCATGAATTCTCCCCCCCCCCCCCACCCCCCATTTGCCATTTTCATAAAGTTCAAGAGGGACACACTTGATGCTGTTGCCGCTGTTGTCAGGAGAAAGGCTGGCAGGCGAGACTGGATTCCTCCACCTGAATCACAGCCAAAATGTCTCCTTCCACCCCCAGCTGTTCTGCAAAACAAACAGACAAACTTCAGCTGTCTTATTCCACCCACGCCAGCAACTGCTTGGAGTTGTTCCATGCATCACAGAACAAGGGTTTGTGTGTGTGTGTGTGTGTGTGTGTGTGTGTGTGTGTGTGTGTGTGTGTGTGTGTTGGAAAGGCATTCAAGCCTTGTCGTGACTTAACATGCTTTTCAGACATTTTCCCATAGAATCTTTACAATGTTCCTGTCTTGATCAAACTGAGTGATGTAAGGCCTGTACTTTTAAAAAGCATTTTAAAACATCCTGTCCAGTTTTTCTGTAGATGCAGTCTGATGTGTCAGCTCTGAAGAGAGCTTGGTAAACAACCTAACTGCTTAGGTACTTTTGTACTGGCGGTGCACTTTCAGAGCAGAGAGAATTAGAAAACTTTTCCTTCCCCATTGTCAGTATGTGTATTTTAGATGTATTTCACAAGACAATTTTTTAAAGAAATACCGAGACATTTTTCAGCATGAACAGGACAAATGCAGCAGGGATGTGTGTCTTATTCAATGGTTAGTGTTTGATGAAAGGAAATAAGGGGCAAGCCTAAGGCTGAAAAGGACAATTTGATTATAAGGAGAAAACTGAGATGTTCGTGATTCACTACCAGCTAAAACAGAAAAATAAACAAACATGCAAACAACCGCAACAAAACAATGGCCAAACAAAAAGAATCCTGGTCTGTAAAGGTTGGGCATTACCAGGTGTATCTCCATTATCTACAAGACAACACCAGAAAAACAGAAAGTTCTACCTGGCAGAGTTTCCTAGCTGACTTCTCTCAGTACTCCCATGAAAGGTGTCAGGAGAATATATGTGTTTTCTCCTACGTGAGCTAAGAGAATGAGTCAGAGCCTCTCTGCGGGACCTGGCAATCGTCTTCTAGCATCCTCATTCTGAAACCTGCCTGTTAATATAGAGTACGTTCCAGTACCGGGGCTGGCAGGAAGTGGCTTAGCTTCTGCACACTAGAATGAGATGACTGGAAAGTAACTCCTCTTCGTTGTGGGTGGGACCATCCCTGGGCTGGTGGTCCTGGGTTCTATGAGAAAGCAGAATGAACAAGCCATGGGGACCAAGTCAGTACGAAGCCCTTCTCCATGACCTCTGCATCAGCTCTGACTCTGGGTTCCTGCCCTGCCTGAGTTCCTGCCCTCACTGCTTTTGCTGGTGAACTGTTATATGTAATCCTGACTGAAATAAACCCTTTCTTCCCAAGTTGCTTTTGGTCACGGTGTTTCATCACAGCAATAGTAACTCTAAGAAATATTATTACCGTTTACCTACTCCATCTTCCTCAGTGGTGGATCCTCATGGTCATATTGTAGTGGTCAGGGTCACTTCCTGAAAGGCTATTATTGTCTTAGTTATTGTTGCATTGCTGTGAAGAGATGCCATGACCAAGCCAAAATGAAGAGTGGCTTAGGAGGCTTATAGAAGAACAAGGCACATGCCTGCTGAAGACCACTTAGAGATATTTTGCCAACATTTTAAATGATAAACAAAAATGTGAAATATTACGGTACAAATATAAAATAAAAATATCCAAGGTTTTACATCAATGGATACTTACTTAGAAAGTACAGATATTTGGAAGGAGGAAGGAGAGGAAGAGAAGGTAAAAGGGTACAAGGAAGATAACAAGAGAAGTGGTGGATATCAGAGCTTCTTAATCACTTTCAGTCTTGGTCCCTTTATCCTGACAAAGTCTCCCATGACCCTGGGTATATAAAATAGATAATTAAGTCA
Source organism: Lophiomys imhausi (assembly GCA_907164525.1). Lineage (NCBI taxonomy): Eukaryota > Metazoa > Chordata > Mammalia > Rodentia > Muridae > Lophiomys > Lophiomys imhausi. The sequence continues at coordinate 5,731,443 of CAJQZJ010031840.1, forward strand.
AACACTGCTGACAAGCCATAAAGGAGATAATTTTCAATAGTTCTTTGGCATCTATAATTTCACCATTTAGTAATGACAGAAGGAAATTTACACACTAATGAGATAATGTACTTGTTTTTTTTTTAATTTACTTTTTTTAACATAAAGAAATAAATCTTGGCTGAACATTTGATATTACAGGGCATACAGACCATCTTAAACGTTTTCCAGAGTTGACTGATATCCAGTTTTATGATCATCCCTGCTGAGAATGCCACTTCAGAATAGTACATCCTACAAAATGACAGGCACACGTTTAGAAATATTCCAGAAATTGTTGGAAATTTTGTCATAAGCACAAGCCAACATCTACTTAATGATCTTTTATGAAACTCAAGTGAGCAAGCAACTCAAACACCAATTTTTAAACTTGAACAGTATAGTCCAAAGATAGAGAAGGATCATAGTAGGAAAATATTAGAAGACTTTGTTCTTCTTAATTAAAACATTATGTTTCTAATAAAGCAGAAAACTTTGTACAGTGGAAAAAAAACTGCAATATCCACTCAATGGTCTGGAACCTGAGCTAAGGTGTGTCAGGCCGTGTCTGCTGGGATTACATGATATAATTACTTTGCAGTGCCAAATGTGGGTGTCATACATTCATGAAGGTTGTCACAACCCAACATGGCTGAGAGCTGGCATAAACACTTTGGATTTGATGCACATTTGCTTTTTGAATTTTTGGTCATTGCATGTTCAAAAACTTACTTCTGTTGGCAGATTTTTTATGACCTTTCCCATTCAATTACACAAGGCCAAGTAAGGTTACAACTCATAGCTGGAGAAATTGGAACATAGAGGAATGGAGAGATTTACTAACTTTTCCATTTATTCTATACAGTGTCTTCAAGCAGGAAGGACGGAGATGGCTTTGCGAGAAATATGTATCTTAGCAAACAGTGCAAGGTTTGTGCAGTAGACAGTAAAGGTCAGAGGTTAACTTTGCAGAAAGGCTTCTTTATTAGATACGTGAAGTAGGAACATAGAGCATTCACAGACTTGAAAGAATGCATAACATAATGAAGAAAGATTACAAAAATAAGACAGCATCTCCATGGTAACAGCAGAGGCAGAGAGCTTGCTTTGAGTACATTGTATCAACACCAACAGCTGAGACATGTGGAACAAAATGACTGCAGAGCTAAGGCTGGGGAATCTGGAGAACATGTGAAGAAGGAAAGGGACAAAGTACCCGAAGTCCTCACTTGGGCTTTGACCTAGCACTGTACTATGAGAAATCAAAACCTGAAATCTATTTGTTTTCAAAGACACATCCCCTCAATGCTGGTCAGAACAAAGGTAGAATGACCCATTATAGCAATATTCTAAATAAGGAAAAATTAATATAAGTTAGGTATATTCTAAAAGTCAGTGGGCTATGGGGTCAAAATGTGTTATATCACACAATACCTTTTAAAACGAGTGCAGAAAGAGAACGAAGGGCAGAGGCTCGATGGATAAATATAAGATGAAAGCTGCACAGGGGAGGATCCCTTTCACACCTCAGCAACACTGCATAATGCATGTTCACATACCACAAAAATGCAACATTGCTGAGGCCCTTGTTAGTGACATAAGGCAGTGAGGAAAATGACCAACAATGGCCTTTCTGTCTCGTTATGGTATCCAAAGCCTTGGTATTTTATTTTATGACTGATACATAAAGAAATTTTACTTGGCTTTTCCTGGTTATGTAAAGAAGTAATTATGATTATCAGGGAAACAGGAATATCTACAACAAATTTAATATACATGTATGTTAATTTACAAAAATCAGATATCCTTATGGAATGCAATGTGATATTTCAATATGGACATTTGATATGCAGTGGTCAGATTAGGGTAGATGATGTATCTGTCCTCAAGCAGTTCTAATTTCTCTGTGTTGAGAATATTCAAAATCCCCTCTCCTAGCTGTCCTCCCCCAAAGTTATGTTTTTGTTTTTTTGTGATTTCAACCTGTTTATTGACTTAAGCATTCATAAAAATACACTTAAATCAAATGCCTTTAAATGTAAGACATAGTTTAGGAGCTGGAAGGATAGCTGTTTCTTGCTGTCGGAGAACTTATTAAGTTAATGGGAGGGAATAATGGAAGAAGGCAGATTACAAAAAAGGTAAATATACTAATTGTTCACATATGGTGAATCCACAGAAACCATAGGGTAGAATAGAAGCAATCCAGGCTGAGTTGCACCCCTCATCTGCACAGGACAAACAGAAGAGGGCTCTTCAACAAGGTGATGTCTGCTCAGAATGGAAGTTGGGGAGATGTATGCAGTATTTTAGGTAAGAGTGTGTGTTAAAACAGGAAGGTCGAGTTTGCAGCTGTGCTGGAAACAGAATATTGAGAGTAGGGTGAAACTGAAACTTAGTTATCAGTTATATTTATTAATAAGTATAAACTGTTATATTAGGCTGGCAGGAAGCTGGCAGTCCTGACTCGCCTTAGCTGGTGGCCTGACTTCTCCTGGGGATAAAGCTCTGGACGAAGGTGGACTTCACCACCTGCAACCGAAACTCTAATAACTAATATATTTATTAACGACTATAAACTGTTATATTAGGCCAGTGGAATAGCTAGCAGTAATCTGGCAGGGCAACCACCAGGGCTTGTCAAGAGACCTGTGGCCAGCCTGGCTTGCCTTAACTATAGGCCTGTAGCCTTGCCTTAGCTAAAGGCCCATGACAGGAGGCTTGCAGGCCTGGTGGGAGGCCTGAAACCCAGGGTGACCTTTTATCCAATAATTATATACACTAAGACCTTTTAATATTTTAACACTTAGCTGGGGAGATTCTCAACTAGAACCTAACTACCTAATTCCAATCACCCATGTGGCTTGCTATATCTTCAAAGCTCACACAGAGATGTGATGCTTCTTCCGAGTCCTGCCAGGAAGAGAGATTTCACTGTGTAAAACCCAGGGTTCCTTCCTTTGTCCCAGGAAGTCCAGCCTTTCTATACCCTTTCTGCCCAGATAATTGGCCCCCAGTGACTTTTATTAGCCAATCAGAGAGTGCCTCAGAAAGGTTGGTAAACAGATCTCTGAGCCCTGAAATCAGCCTCAGAGCACCAATGTATAAGACCTTCCTCCAACAGTAGGGAGTATGGCACAGAAGAGAAGGAAGACAGATGTTGAAGATAAAGCCAAAGAAGTGGATGAGGGGGCATGGATCATTTGGGTTCTTTGGCTTTTCCTCTGAGTAAATGGAAAATATTAATGGTGTATTTGATTTGTATTTGATTTTTTTTTGAACTTTGGGATTTAATGTTGTTTTTCTATTGTTTTAAAATTTTATTCTTCTCTCATACATACATCCATATCTCAGTTTCCCCTCCATCCACTCCTCCTAGTTCCTTCCCCACCTCTCCTTTACCACAAATCACTCTCCTTCTGTTTCCATTCAAAAAATAGAAGTCCTCCCAGGGACTGTCCATGAGTATGGCCTAACAATACTCAGTAAGACTAAGCACAAGCCCTCATATCAAAGCTGGACAAGGTAACCCAGTAGGAGGAAAAGGATCCTAAGTATAGGCAAAAGAGTCAAAGACACCGCACTCCTATTGTTAGGAGTCCCACAAAAACACCAACTGCACAAACATAAAGTATATGCAGAGGACCTAGCTGCTCAGACCCATACAGGGTCCATTTTTGTCACTTGCTTCTGTGGGCTGTGTTCTTGTGGTGTTCCCTACATCTTTGGCTCTTATAATTTCTCTTCCCTCTTCCGTGGGGTTCCCATGGCTCCTCCTAGTGTTTGGCTATGGGTCTCTGCATCTGCCCCCATCAGTAGCTGGTTGACACCCCTCCTCTGATAACAATTCTGCTATGAGTATAACAGAATATCATTAGGAATCATTTTAGTGACATTTTGTTTGTTTGAATGGTTGGTTGGTTTGGTTTTGTGGATTTTGGCTTTTTCTGCTTTCATTTTTCTTTTTTTAGGAGTTGTATTTGTTTCTATCCTGGGTGTCTGGGCTGTCCTGCTATTGATTCTTGGCCATCCAGGGAGTGTCAGAACTGAGATCCCTCTCGTGGCCCCCGGTCCCAAGTTGAATCAGTCATTGGTTGGCTACTTCTAGAAGTTCTACATAACCATTACCCCACCACATCTGACAGGCAGTACAGATTGTAGATTGAACTTTTGTGGCTTGGGTGATGTCCCAGTTCCACTGCTAGGAGCCTTGTCTGGTTATTGAAGATGGTCAATTGAGGCTCCATATCCCTCATTACATAGAGACTTCACTAGGGTCACTCTCATAGATTCTGGGGAGTTTCCACTGCACTGTATTTCCATATTGCCCCCAAATGCCCCATTCTGTTTTTCAAAACATTAAAGGTTATTTATCTCACACAGAACTTTATTATTTATTTACTCCGTTGTCTATTCTGTGACACTGGAGATTGAATCTAGGGCATTACACATTGTAGCCAAACAGTCTGCCACTAGCCTTCATCCTTAGGCCTTAGCTGTACTTCTATAACCATTGACAACCTGTCCAGACTCAGATCTCTTGTACTCTATTCCCATAAGATCAGTCTTAATCCTCTGCATGTAGGGTGTAAATTTGTCTTTCTGTGCCTGATTTCTTTCACTAACTGTAATGTTCATACTGCTGCAAATGAAAACTATGTTTATGGTTGCATTATATTTCAAGGTGTGCATATCCTATACTTTATCCATTGCCTGCTTGGTGGGTACCAAGGATAATTACAGGTCTTGATTATTGTAAGTGATGTCATTATAAGCACAGAAGTGCAGGCAGGTCTCTCTAACAAGTGGATTTCACTGCCTTTATTTTCACATACAGGAGTGAGATTGTGGGTTATGAGACAGGAAACTATTTGTCTGAGAAAACTCCATACTTTTTTCCACAATATAATAATTTACATTCTCACTAACAGATTATAAAATTTCTTTCATTCCACCTTTTCTTGCCAGAATTTATTTCACAAAGCAGTCATTCTATCTGGAATGACAATGTATCTATGTGAGTTTTATATGCATCCCACTCATGGTTAGTGTGGTTCAAAATTCATAATATATTTGATAGTCAGTTGTAAATCTTTTGATAAATGAGGAGGCAGGTCATCTGTCCATCATTTAATGAGGTGATGATAGTGATGGTGACATTGATGATGGTGGTAGCTATTATAGTCAAGGGTTTTGAAGTCCTTGATGTAAACTTTTTTGCCAATAAATAGAATACAGATATTCTCTCCTGTCCTACAGGCTGCTGTTTCACTTTGTAGATAATTTTACTTGCTGGAAAGAAATTTATTAGTTTTATGTAATGTCAATTGTTAAACTCTTTGTTTCCTGTTCTTTTAAAATCATATCTAAAACCTTTCCCAGACATATGTTTGTGGGCAGATTCTGTCTCGAGCAACTCTGGGTTTCTGACTTGCATGTAATCCTTGGTCTGTTTCAAGTCTGCTGACTTTTGTATATGTTGAGGGAAACTGGTGTGCTTTCAGCCATCTCTGTGTGCATATCAAGTCTGACCAAGACTCTACTGAGGAAACTGTGCATCCTTCAATGTAAGTTCCAGACTGTTGCTGAAAGCCACTTGACTGTAAACATGTGGAGTTATTTCTAGGTTCTTTTCTGTTTATACACATATCTACTCTTTATGGCACTGTGTTTTATGGATGGGAATTTGGGTAAACTGTTATTTCCAATTTTGTTCTTTTTGCTCAGTTTTCTTCCTTGTTGTTTCTGGTTCCATATGAATTTTAGGATTGTTTCCATTTCTGTGAGAAAATTACTTTAAATCTTTAGGTTATTTTGGGTAAAGTAGACATTTTGATTATATTAATTCTTCCAACCCATAAGCATGAGATGTCTTTCTATGCTCTGTGTTCTCTTCAACAGTTTTCATCGAAGAATTATTTAACTTCCTTGGCTAAATTTATTTGCAGGGGGTTTTAATATCTATTACTCATTATATATTTATATTAGTCACTAGTTGCTTTCTTTTATTTTTCTAGCACGTGGTAACTTATTTTGTGCGAGGAGAGGTGCACATACCACACACACTACTGGAAGGAGGTCACACAGCTTTTGAGAGTCAGTTCTCGTCTCCCATCATGTCCTTGCCAGGGAAACCTACCACTTTTAAATTGAACTTTTTATTTTGAGATATCCATAGATTTACATTTAATTACACAAAAAAGTAAAATATTTTTATGTGCTATTTAATTATTTTTTCCAAGAATGACATCTTTTGAGAATATAGTACAATATCATAATCAGTTTATAATGCTGATGCCGACATGGATTTTGTATAGATTTCTCTGGAATTAGTTGTATGTGTTTAAGTGTACATAATTGATAGTATTCTTATGCTGAAACTGCAACTTAGTTCTCAATTATATTTATTAATAAGTATAAACTGCAATATTAGGCTGGCGGAGCAGCTAGCAGGCTGGCAGGAGCCCAGCAGGCCTAGCTCACTTTAACTCGCAGGCTGACTTATCCTGGGGATAAAACCCTGGACCAAGAGTGACCTTTACCACTTGCAACCTAAACTCTATTAAGTTATGTATTTATTAATAACTATAACTCCTGGTGGGAGGTCATCAGGCCTGACTTGCCTTAAAGATCTATATGCCTGGATGGGGTGGATTGGTGGAGCAGTTGCCAGATATTTATTTATACTTTAAACTGTTATATTAAGCCAGGGGAACAGCTGGAGGCAGCCTGGCAGGGTAGCTGCCAGGGCCTGCCTTGAGGCCTGTGGCTGGAAGCCTGTAGGCCTTCCAACCTGAAACCCCCAACAGCGTTTCTTCCAATAATTAATTACACCAAGACCTTTTAATATTTTAAATGCTTAGCCCTTAGCTGGGCAGACTCTCAACTAGCTCACCTAAACTAATCCCAGACCACCTAATCCCCAAACAGCCATGTGGCTTGCTGTACCTTCCAGAGCTCTCAGACAAATCTGTCTGCTTCTGTGTCTCCTAGTGGAAAAGAAAGCTTCTCTGTGTAATACCCAGGGTTCCTTTCTTGATACCAGGAAGTTCTACCTTGCTACACTCTTTCTGCCCAGCTAGTTGGCCATCAGCAACTTTTATTAACCAATGAGAAAATGAATCAGAAGGGGCAGAAACCAGATCTCAGCATTGAAATCAGCCTCTCAGGACCACTGTATTAGACCTTCCTCCAACAATATGCTTGTATATCTACTAAATAAGAAAATAACTTGGGTGATTTATTTTCACTCAGTATAATGTTTTTGAGATTTATCCATGATATTACTACCTCACAATTTTGTCAATTGTTTACCTGTTAAAAAAAACTGCTGGGATGTTTCTATGTTGCTATAAAAAATATGAATATTTGTGTGCATATGTTTTACATGAAGACAAACTTTATCTCTGCTCAATATCCAGAATGTGTTACCTCATAGTTATTGTGCATTTCATTTTATAAGACACTGATAAGTGGTTTATCAAGTAACTATATCATTTGACTTTCCCATCAGCTTCAGATTCTTATCTATGGAATAGGAATATCAATATACCTCTGTCAAAAGCTTGTAAAAACATATTAATTACAGCTTGGTTTATTATATTTGTTTCACATGGTGTTGACAGGTGAAGTCAATGACAAAACTCTATATGTTACCATATGCAGATGGTACATGAGAAAAAGATCATCAGAGCTTTATGGGCCACTCTGGTGGGAGTGTGGAATATAAGAATGGACGCTAACAGAAGGATAGTGGAGATTGGGCTCACAGGGTTTTATAGGGAAACAGGGAGTACACAGAAGCTACTGTGTTACATTTTAACAAGTAGCTGGCTGCCTCTGCTTGTGTCTTGATAGTTGAGTGAATCTGAATTCAGATGTACTGGATATGTGACTTGGAAGAGATAAAGTCAAGATAGCATAACATTCTGGCATGTTACAGCTCACTGCTCTTGATCTACAGTGAGAGAGAAAGGAGAAGACATGAAAATGTGTCTTTTTTTTCTTTTTCTTCTTTCTTTTCTTTTTCTTTCTTTCTTTTCTTTCTTTCTTTCTTTCTTTCTTTCTTTCTTTCTTTCTTTCTTTTTTAAATAAAAGTAGCAGGAACAAGCTTAAGGTTGCAGAGCAGGCTAGTGCAGAGAGGCCAGTGTGTGAGGTTATAAAAGTGAAATCCAAGTTAGAATGGAGATCCCAGGATATTGGGCATGCTAGGACCATGGCAGGCAGATACACTAAGAAAAGCTGAGGCTGTGGAATGGATGTAGCCCAAAAGACAAGTGCTGTGTGCTGCAGGCAGGAGAACCATCATGGCAAAGGCATTCAAGTCTGTTGAGCCCAGCTGATGCACTCATGAGCTCCAGATTCCAGTCATGGTACTGTAGCATTTGGTGTTTGCCCTATCATGTTCAATCTTGCTTTGATCCCATCTATCCTTACTATGTCTGAATTCCTTCCTTTTGGAATAGGAATGTTGTAAATTGTAAACTGGACATGTTTATTTTTTAATTTTTTTTTTTTATTTTACTGGTGCTCATGGCTCAGAGATTGTCTTGAGTCTCAAAAGAGACTTTGGACTTTGAGCTTTTGGACAATGTTAGAACTGTTAAGATTTTAGGAACTCTCAAAGATGAACTAAATGTATTTAGCATTACAATACTGCCATGGGACTATTAAGACCAGGGTTAGAATGCAATGGTTATGTATTTGGGTGGCAACTTGACAAGGAGTGAACTTTGGTTATTAAACTTGATTGTCAGAGTTTTCCATATTTGGAATTACCTGAGAGACCCATCACTCTTTGTGTGTGTATGTCTGTGCCTCTGTCTCTCTGTGTCTGTCTGTCTGTCTCTCTGTATATGGAAGTGGTGTGGGGAGGGTGTTTCAGAGAGGTTTAACTGAGGAGGGACATACCTCTTGCAATTATGTGGTACCATCTATGAGCTGGAGTCCTAGACTGAATACAAAGATATATAATAGAAAGCAATCTGAATATCAGTATTCAAACTCTTCTGCTTCCTGAGTGTGGGTGCAACATAATCAGCTGCTTCAAACTCCCATTCCTATATCGTTCCTGCCATGAGAGACTGTCCTTCAAGCCGTAAAAACCCTCTCCTAAGTTGCATTTGTCACAACAAGAAAAACAACTAATAAATGTTAATGAGTTAGCTTATAAATATAAAGAGATGAAAATAGTTTCCTTTTAAGATTTCCATTAAGAAATTGTGCCAAAGAAAATAATGATGTTGTGTGACTTACCCTAAAATTAACTAACATCAATGGAAAAAGAAAGTATGTCAATAGGATTTTAAGAAGAGAGGATTTATTATGTATGTGATAACAAATTGAAGGCAAGGCAGCTTCTGGTTGATTGTCTGGATCAGTGTTATAAATCATCCGGTCACTTTATCATTCACTATGTCTATTCATGTACTTCAGAGTCACAGATGACTGTAATTGTTTTAAGCATCATATGTTCCTAAATCAGCTTTAATGGGCAGAGAAAGGAGCATTTCATCCAAAGATCCTTTGTATTCAGGGTGAGAATCAGCTTTAGAAGCCCACTTCTTTTTTTTTTTTAATTTACTTATTTATTTTTTATTTTGTCAAGTTACATCTCAATCACAATCCCCTCTCTACTCCCCACTCTGGTCCCACCCTCCCACCCTCTTCCACCTCAACCCCCCCCATCCTATTCCTTTTGTTTTTTTAGTTTAAGGTATATCTTTTTCCCCCAACAACTCCCCCTTTTAGTACAACAAATGGCTCTTTCTCTTATAACAACAAATAAGATACAAAACAACAGAAATAATTAGGCCATGATTATGAGAGTTATAGGACTTAGCATATATTCCCAGTGTCCAGTCCAAATGTATTTGGCACCTGACTTTAACATTCTACTATCTAACCATCTCCATAAGTTTAAAGTTCTATATCCAACTCAGCTTCCATTCTAACTTGCATCACAATTTTAAAAATATCTTCTTAGATCCAGAACACCCCCTTAATGACTAAACAACTCAAAATTTAACTATGAGACTCTAGCTATCTATTCTTCAACCACATCAGAGACCTGAGAGGGATACATATATCTGACTACACAGGAAGTGCAGGGCCAGCAGCTACCAAAACTAAGAAATGACATACAAGTGGCTGCCTGGGCAGTTCCCAATTTCTCTCCATACATTAGAGCATCAATCTTCAGCCATTTGGCCCCGTTTCTCTGACAGACATTGATTGTAGAGCAGCAATTATAAAGGACTTGCCCACCCTGTCTTGGCAGAGCTAGGCTGTTGACTTACTTGCTTCCAAGTTTTGTCCTTTTTGGATCGCATTCTGTCTACAGTTGAACCAAGGGATTTTTCTGGCCAGTTGACAGGCTTGCCACTAATTCAACCATCTCCAATTGGAGATTTTTCGATGCTCATAATCTACTTGGAGTAGAATAGGGGGTGCTGTCAGGAGCTGACATGTCTCAATATCAAAAGAATCTTAAGTTAAGAAATCATCTTTGAATGCCATATTCTGCAGATCTCTTGAGGTTTTTGAAGACCACCTATCTATCTCTTTATATTTGGATAAGCAAATGTTGCTTATCTCTTAGCAACTTGATTTCTGATTAACTTAGAAAATAACTGTGATAGACTGCCCTAGTACCTAACAAAATGACATGCTTGAATGACTATTAGTTTGCATTTCTTAATTATCCTAAGCAGTTTATGACAGTTGCTAACAAAAGGTCAAAACTTCACATTTCACTTTTAAGCATTACCTAGGTACAATGCTTTAAAAATAGTTAACCTTAATTTTGTATCAATATACAAAGATCCATACAAATGTAGCCCAATATAATCTTAATTTTACATCAAAGATCAATACTGATATAGACAAATATAATCTTAATTTTGTATCAATATACAAAGGTATAAGAGCATATTCAATATTCTGTCCTTATTTCTTTATCATTCCTATATTATATCTATTTCCCATTTTTTCACATGTCTTTTCACCCCTACATAAGGGAGAAAAAAGGATACAGAAAAAAAAGAGAGAGAGAAATCCCTGGTTCTAACCTCCAAAACCTATTTCACAAGACCATTTAACAGCTTGTAATCTCTCCCCCTAAATAACAAGAAGTATCTATAACCCATCAAATGACCAAAGTGGGAAAAACCACCCACTCCACCTTCTGGAGATGGGACGTTGCTCTCTTACAATGACTTCCTGCTGATTTGGGACATAGTAAACCTGTTTGGGCCCAAATAAGAATGAAGAAATGGTAAAGCATGTTAATAGAATCATTTGATGTTCAGTCTTTTGTGCTCAGTTATTAAAATGTCCAAAGACGTTTGTAGACAGAAGCTGAATTTCAGGGCTTTACTGAAGTTCTGGCTGTAGCAGTCTGTGGAGCTGAACAATCTTAGTGATTTTGAGTTGTTGTGATTGTAGACATTTGAGGAAACAGCTATTGAGGAAGTCTGCGAGATTGGATCGTCTGGGCTACTTATCTTCTTTGGTATCTGATCTCTTTTCTTCTGAGGTTTCAGTTGTCCAGTTGTCCCTGGATTCCTTAAATGGATGCTTTAAATCTCCTGGAAAGATAGGAGCAGAGCCCTGCCCTAATCCTAACTCTGGGACCACCACCAGATGTGTGCACCACCATCCCTGGATCTAATTTTTTCTTTTTAGAACTTGCTTTGTTTGAGGCTGGTCTTGAACTCTGAGATCTGCAGGTTTCTCTCTCTAGTGTGTTGGGATTAAGAGTGTATCCCTTTCAAATGATGGGATTAATGGTGTGCACTATCACCACCCTGTTCTTGGTAACTCTAGAATTTATTAGACAACTAACTCTCTAGAGATCCTCCTGTCTCTGCTGGAGTTAAAGGCATGGGCTAATACCATTCTTTTCAGATATTTTACCTTAGCTCCAAATGTTTTCAACTCTTGGAGGTTTAGAAAACCAAGTTGAACTGTAGTAACCTTTAATTTATTTACAACATTTTGAACCTCTTACATGATTTTTAATGCCAAACCATGAAAATATTTGTTATATCTACAAAACAAAACAACAACAACAACAAACACTTTTAAGCTGCTATCAAGTTTGTATGAGTTTTGTGGCAACCTTGCAGTCTAACATTCCAGTCTGAAATTAAGGCCATTTTTCCTTTCATGCCAGTAAGGCAAGTATACCTTTGGTAAATTATAGTTTGAAATTTTTATATTGAATTTTATTATTTTTTTTTTTTTTTGGTTTTTCGAAACAGGGTTTCTCTGTGTAGCCCTGGCTGTCCTGGACTCACTTTGTAGACCAGGCTGGCCTCGAACTCGCAAAGATCCGCCTGCCTCTGCCTCCCAAGTGCTGGGATTAAAGGCATGCGCCACCACTGCCCGGCGAATTTTATTATATTTTTAAGCTTATTAACTCTTTTCTTAAAAAAGTATTGTTTTCTCAAGTTACTTCTAGTTGCATTTCCCTGATGCATGTTATTCCATATGAAGTTGAGAATTGTTTTTTCCAGGTCTGTAAAGAATTGAGTTGGTATTTGGATATGAATTGCATTGAATCTGTATATTGCTGTTGGTAAGATGGGCATTTTTATTATGTTGATCCTACCTATCCATGAGCAAGGGAGATCTTTCCATCTTTTGATATCTTCTTCAATTTCTTTCTTCAAGGACTTGAAGTTCTTGTCATACAGGTCTTTCACTTGCTTGATTAGAGTTACCCCCAGGTATTTTATATTGTTTGTGGCTATTGTGAAGGGTGTTGATTCCCTTATTTCTTTCTCAGCCCATTTTGTGTAAAGAAGGGCTACTGATTTTTTGAATTGATTTTTTTAATGTTTATTTATTACATCAGGTTACATCTCCATCATAGTACTCTCTTTCCACCCCTCCCAGTCCCACCCTTCCACCCTCTACCCCCTATCACTTCCAACCCACTCCTCTGGAGTGGAGTGTCCCTACATATCAGTCTCCCACCCCAGTTCAGCATCATATGAGGACCAAGAGCCTCCTCATACACTGGGGCCTACAAGGCAGCATCACTAGGGCAAAGTGTCTCAGGGACAGGTAAAATGTCTATGTTCCTGTTCTCTTTGGTGCATTGGATGTAGCATAGGTATGCTGTACTAGATGGGTAAAATTCAATTATAAGTGACTAGATGCCATGTGCATCCTTCTGAGTCTGGGTTAGCTCATTCAGGATGAGCTTCTCTAGTTCCATCCATTTGGCTGCAAATTGAATGATTTTGTTGTTTCTGATGGCTGAGTAGTAATCCATTGTGTAGATGTACCATGGTTTTTTTTTTTTTTTTAATCCATTCCTCGGTTGAGGGACATCTGGGTTGTTTCCAGTTTCTAGTTATTACAAATAAGGCTGCTATGAACATAGATGAGAAAATGTCCTTGTGGTTTGGTGAGAAATCTTTTGGATGTTTATCCAGAAGTGGTATGGCTGGGTCTTGAGGCTGGGTCTCAACTACACGGCTATTTCAAATTTTCTAAGATATCTCCAGACTGATTTTCATAGTGGTTGTACAAGCTTGCACTCTCACCAGCAATAGAGGAGTGTTCCCTTTCTTTACAACCTCATCAGCCTATGCTGTCATTTGATCTTTTCATCTTAGCCATTCTGACAGGTGTGAGATGGAATCTCAGAGTCATCTTGAGTTGCATTTCTCTGATGATTAAGGATGCTGAGCATTTCTTCAAGTGTCTCTCAGCCATTAGGGGTTCCTCCTTTGTGAATTCTCTGTTTAGCTCTGTTCCCCATTTTTTATTGGATTATTTGGGATCCTGGCATTTCATTTATTGAGTTCTTTGTAAATTTTAGATATTAGCCCTCTGTCAGATGTGGGGTTGGTGAAGTTTTTTCCCAATCTGTAGGTTGCCGTTTTGTTCAAATGACAGTGTCTTTTGCCTTACAGAAGCTTTTCGGTTTCATGAGGTCTCATTTATTGATTGTTGGTCTTAGATCCTGAGCTGTTGGTGTTCTGTTCAGGAAGTTGTCACCTGTGCCAATGAATTCAAGGCTTTTCCCAACTTTCTCTTCTAATAGATTTAGTGTGTCAGGACTTATGTTAAGGTTTGATCCACTTGGTCTGAAGTTTTGTGCAACGTGATAAGTATGGGTCTAATTTCATTCTTTTACATGTCAACATCCAATTAGGCCAGCACCATTTGTTGAAGATACTGTTGTATCCAGCCACCTTGCTGAAGGAGTTTATCAGCTGTCGGAGTTCTCTAGTGGAATTTTTGGAGTCACATATATATACTAACATATCATCTGCAAATAGGGATACTTTGACTTCTTCCTTTCCAATTTGTATCCACTTGATCTCCTTTAGTTGTCTTATTGCTCTAGCTAAAACTTCAAGTACTATATTGAAGAGATATGGAGGGAGTGGGCAGCCTTGTCTTGTCCCTGATTTTAGAGGAAATGCTTTAAGTTTCTCTCCATTTAGTTTGATGTTAGCTATGGGCTTGTTGCAAATTGTCTTTGTTATGTTTAGGTATGATCCTTGTATGCCTGATCTCTCCAAGACTATTAACATGAAAGGTTGCTGTATGTTGTCAAAAGCTTTTTCAGAGTCCAATGAGATGAGCATGTTGTTCTTTTCTTTCAGCTTGTTTATGTGGTGGATTACATAGATGGATTTTCTAATGTTGAACCACCCCTGCATCCCTGGGATGAAGCCTACCTTATCATAGTGTATGATACTTTTGATGTGATCTTGGATCTGGTTTGCAAGTATTTTATTAAGTATTTTTGCATCCATGTTCATAACAGAAATTGGTCTGAAATTTTCTTTCTCCATCAGGTCTTTGTGAGGTTTAGGTATCAGGGTGACTGTAGCCTCATAGAATGTGTTTGGCAGTATTCCTTCTGTTTCTATGTTGTGGAAGAGTTTGAAAAATATTGGTGTTAGCTCTTCTTTGAATGTCTGGTAGAATTCTGTGCTGAAACCATCTGGCCCTGGGCTGTTTTTGGTTGGAAGATTTCTAATGACTTCTTCTATTTCCTTAAGGGTTATAGGACTGTTTAATTTGTTTACCTGTTCTTGATTTAACCTTGGTAGGTGGAATCTATCAAGAAAATTGTCTATTTCATTTAGGTTTTCCAATTTTGTGTACTACAAATTTTTGAAGTAGGACCTAATGATTCTTTGGATTTCCTCAATGTCTGTTGTTATTTCCCCCTTTTCATTTCTGATTTTTTTGATTTGGGTATTTTCCCTCTGCCTTTTCGTTAGTTTAGCTAAGGGCTTGTCTATTTTGTTGATTTTCTCAAAGAACCAACTCTTGGTTTTGTCAGTTCTTTGTATTGTTCTTTTTGTTTCTAAGTTGTTGATTTCAGCCCTGAGTTTGATAATTTCCACTCGTCTGCTCCTCTTTGGAGTGTTTGAGAAGCCCACTTCTTGTTCTCAGTAATAAGTGCACACCCAACATAAACCAACTAATTTGACCCTAATGATGCTATCAAAAGGATAACATGACATGAAGAGCCTAAAGAGAGATAACACAAAGTTAGAACACAACAAAAAAGCAAATAGAAGCATACACACCTGCCAGATTGTCACAGAAATTAAAGTTTGAAAACTTGGGTGGGTTTTCCAATTAGATCAACTAACTCTCTGGGATTCAGGTGTTTTCCTTAGACAGGTAATGAGAATTAATTTATAAATAACACATGTAGCTCACTGGAGAGGGATGGAAAATATTTATTATCTTTCATTATAGGCAGGGAAAGTAAATAAGTGTGATAAAATAAATTATACTAGTTTAGAGTCTGAATATCTTAATTTTTTGATGCCCATTTCAAACTCTGCAAAGGACGTCTAACATGATTTTGAAGACTATACAGTAAGACAATGCAGCAATGAATTGTGATACTGTTTAAAATTAGTTGGAGAGGCCACAACTCCATTTGCAAATGTCAATAGATGCAACATATCTGTAAAGCACAGTGAAGGCTCTGCAGTCCCATGGCTCTTCTTCCATCCGTTGATGTTGTTTCAAATAGGTTCACACCAAGTTTATGCAATATACCAGTGGATAATGAGCAATGGTTAGAGTTAAAGTCCCTGAATTCTCCAAAACACCTGGCTTGTGCCAGTGGGAAATAATGATTTTTTTTTGCTTCAAAAAATCAGCTTTTCATAATATAAATATTTCCTGCATAGCAAAGAATATTTGTTTTAATTTTTCAGTTACTTCCAGTTGCTTTCCTCCATTTAAGCACTAGGTGGCACCAAGAGAATCTACTAAAACTGCTCCATGGTAGCTTGGCTTTATTGTTTTGGGGAAAAAAGACAAAACAAAAACAAAAAGCAAACAAGCATAGATATGTTTTATCTTGTTGCTAGCCTTTTAAAATACATTGTAAAAAATAATCCTTTCAAACCCATTATAACTTTGTACAGAAGACATTCCTGTACAGTAAGTCTGCCATCCCTTTGTGTTATATAATAAAAGTTACTTATCCTGGCCTTTTCTTAGTCAGACATACACTCCACTCAGCTCTGCCTCCTTAAAAGCACTTGACTCACTCCACCTTCTGGAGAGAAACTTGGCAAATGTCATTCCTGCCTTCCCTGCTTAGCATTCTGCCTCAACTTGCTGTCAGAGTGTACCCTGAAAAGCCCCCTCACTGCACTTCTGCCTTCCAGCTACTTTGGAGTTTCACAACATTTTATCTCCTCTAGGCGTTCATGACATGATGAAAATCTAGAGAACAAAATTCTCACTTGCTCTCATAATGATTCATCATTTCCTAAGTAAGTTTGGAAGTGCGGTGGGGGAGGGAGGATCACTAGAAATTATTTTGGCTGTGAATCAGATTCTGACTAAAAAATTACAAAACATATTTACTTCCATACTGAACTTTAGGGAGCTCCCCTGTCTATACAATTAGTCAAAAAGTTTGCTGTGGGTGTAGCTCAATGGTATAGTGAGTGCCCACACAGAATTCAAGAAACCACGATCCCAACCCACAGCACGGGAAAGAAGTAACTGGCGTATGTTTTATGGAAATGTGTCTTTGTAAATAAAACCCTAAATATGTATATACTTTTGTGTGTAGAGTGACTGTATGTGAGCATACATATACACACAATACATAGCTGTAACATATGCACATACATGTAGACTCCTCTTTGCCATTTCAACCCAGTCTCACAGCCACTCGATTTTAGCAGATCTTTTTGGCAGCCATCTTCATAGACTGTGAATCAGTATCTCTGAAGCATTTTCTTGACCAATTATTTCTATTTTCAAAGGATCCAACTTTGATCACGGTGCTTGACATGGAGCATGCCTATGCGCTGTTTACCCTTTTCCTCTCACATGTGAACGTTAATTAAGGATGCTTCTCAAAAGCAGCAGGTTCTTCTTTAGGACATAGATCTTTCTCATATCAGTATACTTCAGCAGACCTGAGGTAGACAGGGACCCTCCAAAGCTGTTTCCTTGACAAAGTGAGTAAGGCTGGCATTTTTGCTCCTTTGTGCTTGTTTTGTTACCTGTTGTGTCCTCCCTCCCGAGATGTACACCTTGCCTTTCTCTCTGGGCTTGCTCTCCTCATCCTCCTTGTCCATTCATCAGAAAACATGTTCAATACACAGAGAATTTATTGTAATGCTAGTTTCAGACATGACATTTTGGAAAGTGCAAGTAGCTTTTCTGTAGGACACATAGGATAACTCCATTGATCTTTTGTCTCTCCTTAGTTCAAGAGTGGAACACTCTGTAACTGCAAACTTCACAACTTGAAACCAAGCAAGGGCCTGGCTTTGTTCATAAAATGCTGAAGAATGGTAGAAACATCTAGTTGAATGATGAAGTCACACTGAGACTAGCTTGGACCAAGAGCCACTTCAGATGAGGAACCAGCCATATTTAAAGATGAGTGCAGAATTTTGAGCTTTCCAGAACTTAGATGATTTGACACTCATGGATCTGCATTCAACTTTGCATCTCTAATTGTCACCACTGATTTAATTAATTGACTAAGTGGTCTGCAGTGAATAGGGAATGAGTGAGCCAATAATGCCAGGCATGATTCTAGAGAAGTTCGTAGCTTAGTTCCAGGAGTCAGACTTTGTGTGCTCATAGTTTCTGCCTGACCCTTTCTACTATGTGACCTTCCACACAAGATTGCATTTAGCCTTTATATCTGTAAAATAAAGTTGACAATAATATTCACTTTTCAGTATTACCATAAAGAATAAATAAATTAATATGTGTAAAACATTTGGAATTCTACTAGAACTGAGTACATGCTATGAATTGTACCTTGCTTTGATTACTCTTTCATTTAACGTTCTATAAAAAATAAATTACTTGCAAACTTTTTATTACCCTGTCAAGATAACAAAACTGAAGTTCATGCAAATATCTTATTGAAAACAACAAAGCTGGTAAAGACTAAATTCAAACACAGTGTAGATGACTTGGGGCTCATCATCTTAAACCTTACAAAGCTCCTTAAACACCTCAAATGATGGCTAAAATTCTCACTTCCAAATCCAGGAATTTTATCATGGCTATTTCTGACAATTGTAGTGACAGTGTAATGGGGATTAGGTTGGGGGGTAGAGTATGAGAAAGAATCAAGAGCCCATTCTTAGAGCAATTGTTAATGACAATCCACACCCTTTGCACTTTGTAGATGTTGATTCACTTGATCATTATAATAACCCTGTAAGTAGATATTATTTTCCTTACTAACCAGACAGGGTAGTATATCACAGGGTTAACTATATAGTTATGTCTTTAGAATCACTATGTGGTGAAACAGGTATTTAAACCCATGCTTTTCTGGCTCTTTAATTTGTCTCCTCTGCCGCAGGAACTGCTGTGATCATGTGGGGAGTCTTTCCAGCAGCCCGAAGCCCTCCAGACCTATCCCTGCAGGTTCCATCCACCGCTCCTGGTTTTCCTTAGGATACAGAAGCAGGGAACTTTGTCATGTATGTCATTAAACCGTTGACATGCTTGGGGTGAAAAGCACTAATATGCTAGCTAGTGTTTATTAACATGGCACAGATGTAGAAATATCTGGGAACCATTTCTGTCAGACTGGCCTATCAGAACTTCCGTGATGCATAGTCTTGATTGCTAACTGATATGGGAGAGGCCAACCTGCCATGAGCAGTGCCACCCAGTGCCACCCCTGGGTAAATGGTCCTGGCTTGTGTAAGAAAGCAAGCTGATCAAGCCGGAGGGAATGGGCCAGGAAGCAGCTCTCCTCCATGGTCTCTGCTTCCAGTTCCTTCCTTCAGGTTCCTGCCTCAATTCTTTCCCTGACTTTTCTCAATGATGGAGTGTGATGAAAATGTATAAACCAAATAGTCCTTGTCCTCCTGCAAGCTCTTTTAAGTAGTGGTGTTGATCACAGCAACAGAAAGCAAAGTAGGACAGGGATAACATTTGCACTTTGTAAGTCCCTCCGACAAATCCAGACAACGGTTGTGTCCTAGATGATCAGGGTCTTTCCATTACCTGGATGCATTTTGAGACCTCCCATTACAAAAGTCACTCATCCTTGACTGCACTCTAGACATCATGGTCACTGTGTTCTCCTGAGCTATCCCAAGAAAAAATGGCACAACATGTGACTAAATCTGATACCTGCTCACAGCCTAGGGCCATTTCTAGTAGGTCTACAAAGAGGGTTCTTCATTTTTTAAATTCTGTGTGCATGTATATGTGTGTGTTTGCTTCTGTGTGTTCTTATATAAAGGCTAAAGATCAACCCCAGTATCTTCCTTGTTTTGCAATATTTTTTCACATGCATGTGTGCTTAGTGTATATGTGTGTGCTCATATGTGTGGATGAGCATATGTTTATATATGTTTGGATAGAGGTTGACATTGGGTGTCTTTTTAAATTACTTTTTTACCCTAAAATGCCTACAGTATTGAGGCAGGGTCTCTCACTAAACTCAAGACTCATCAATTTGTCTACTCCTGGAAGCCATCTTGCCCCCAGAGGGTTCCTTTGTCTCCACTTCCTAAATTCTGGGATTACAGGCAAGCTATCATGCCCACCCAACATTTAGGATAATACAGGGAATCCAAATGCTGGTCCTCAAGCTTGTGTGACAAGTGTTTTACTCACTGAGCCATCTTCCCTGTTCTGACCTGAGTTTTGAAACAGGGTCTTTCGCTGAATTTGAAGATTAGCAATTAGGTTATACTGCCTGACCAGCAAGCCTCAGATTTTCCTGTCTCCAACTGGGATTATAGATTTGTGTAGAGCAGACATTCAAACACTCAGCAAGTCTAACCAGCCTCACCAGTTTCGCTAAGGGTATCATAACTGTCATTTGTGAGTCAAGCCTCAGGGACACATTTCCCTCATGCAGAATGAGCAAAGCATGCATCAGGGCCCAGCAGACACCTGGTGGATGATGTCACAACCTCAGCCTTCTTGATATTGTGATAGGATAACTCTTTGTTTAGAAACAGAAAACCAAGTGAAAAAAGGAGAGTGTATGTCCGCTAGACACATGTTTGGACCACCAAACACGTCGTCAGGTTATTTTCACATGGTCATGAGGGGAAGAATCAATGTGAATATTTTGAAAAACACTGAGAAAGGTCCTTTTACAGTGTATAGTTTTGAAGCCACTTTCCCCTAAATGTGCAGAGACCTAAAGTATGCTTGGGATTTGAAAAGCTTGTTTTCAGGGAAATTTACTTAGGCTTGTAGAAGAGGAGGAAGTCACTCAAACATAGAAAAATTTCTTACATTGCATGAAGCCTTGGGCTCAATCCATAGCATAACCAAATAAATAAATAAAGTTAGACTTCTGAACCACACCTTTGTTGGAATTCAGTATTTTCATTCTCTGTCAGTAAGTTCTCTACTGTCTTTGCAAAGAATTGTATTTTCCTGAACTAGAGAAAAGGCTCAGCAGTTAAAAACACATATTTTTCTTGCAGGCACCCAGGTTAGGTTCCCAGTATCCATACAGGGCAACTCAAAGTCACCTGTAACTTCAGCTCCAGGAGTTTCAGATGGCTGTCCCCCTGTTGACAGCTGTATTCACAAGCTCACAGCTACAGACACATAGTTAAAAGAAAAATAAAGACAAATCCTTTTTAAAACTTGCTCGTCATTGTTTAAATTTGTCTAGTAACCTAGGTTTATTTACAGAAGCAGACAGATCTATTTACCTGGTAATTTTTTCTTGAAAGACTATATCTCAAAGGATCTGCTAGATTTCACAGCAATAAGAATGGATACATTAAAAAAATTTTAAGTCTCCAAAAAATTGAAGAGGCAACCCCAAATAGGAAAAGGAATGACAATAAGAATATTTAGGAACTAAGAGAACAAAAAAAAATGCACTCTGGAATAGTTTATTGTAGAGAGCTGCGACGTGCCGCGCCTTAAAGATGGCGCTGGTCTCCGCCTTCCACCAGCCCGACGGTGAGCGCTCTCGGTGGTAAACAAGTCCATATTTGGCAAAGACCGCTGATCTGGCTTGCTTCCGCATACGTGGGCCTCTAAGATAGCACTACGTGGCTTTACTTGATTGGCTGTTCATTTAGTATTTAGCCTGTGGGTTGGGTCTGCCCGGGCATTCGGAAGACTGTTTTCAAGGGACCTGAATAAACTGCTTGAGAAGAGCTTTTGCGAGTTGCGTCGTTCTTGCCGGTCGAGAGGGACGCGACAAGTGGTGGCCTGTACGGGGACCCAGAAAAGACTCAGAACTCTTGCAGTCAGGGGCAGTGCACTGGTAAGTTCCTGGGATAAATCAGGACAATAAAGTTTCACGGAGATAGCGAACGCAAGGTAAAGTTTTGCGGATAATAGCGAACGTACGGTGAAGTTTCGCGGAGATAGTGAACGTATGGTAAGGTTTCGCGGAGATAGCGAACAAAAGATACAGTTTCGTGGAGAAGCTGCAAACTGAAAGTAAATTTTTAAACATGGGGTTGTCTGAGTCACACCCAATTTTTCTGGCTCTTCAGGAGCTACTTTTAGCTAGGAATTTGAAGATTAAGAAGTCTACCCTAGAAAGATTTTTGAATGAGTGTGATTCCGTGGCTCCGTGGTTTGTGGTGTCCGGGAATCTTACGGTATCCTGCTGGGACAAATTAGGCAGGGACTTGGATTTTGCTTGGGAGCAGGGGACTCTGAAGCATGGAGTAAGACCGATTTGGAAAATGGTGAGGAGTTGTTTAGAAGATCAGAGATGTTGTAATGCAATCAGAGAGGGAGAGTCAGCCTTGGAACTGCTGCAAGGGGAAAGATCTGAGCAAGTAGACAGTGACAAAGGCGAAAGATTTGAGCAGGCAGACAGTGAAAAGGGAGGCAGAAAGAAAGTTCCTCTCTATCCCGATCTTACAGATTTTAGAGATTTTAGAGATTTTGAGGACTCAGAGAGCACAGATTCTGAAGGAGAGCTACATGCTCTACTAGAACAGTTGGAGAGGACTGTTATAAGAAAAAAGGAAAAGAAAAAAGTAAAAGAGAAGGACATGCAAGCGGCAGTCGGTGTGGGAGGAGCCGCTGCTGCAGTCGGTGTGGGTGGAGCTGTTGCCATGGCGCCTGACACGTCAGCAGCAGTCGGAGTGGGCGGAGTCGTCGCTACAGCGCCTTCAGCCACGCTAGCGGCAGCTGGTGTAAACAAAGCCGTTGTCATGGCGCCTTTAACTCCTCCTCCATATCCAGAAGCCACTCAGATAGATCAGCATGTTCAGTCACTGAAAGTAGGGAGATCTTTCTGCCCGGGGATGTGGACACAAGTAAGAACAGAATTACAGTTTGCTTATCCTGTATATCAAGATCCACAAGGGAACAGGTACGAGGAACCGCTTGATTTTAAGGTGGTAAAATCTCTTGCAGAGTCGGTTCGTACTTATGGTACTACCGCTTCTTTTACAATGGCTCAAGTGGAAGCATTAAGCAGACATTGTATGACTCCGAGTGATTGGAGTGGCCTGGTCCGCGCCTGCTTAAGTCCAGGGCAATACTTAGACTGGAAAGCTTTCTTAATTGAGTATGCTACTGAGCAAGCAGCCAATAATCAGAGAGATGGAAATCCAGCCTGGGATAGAGATATGCTGCTTGGGCAGGGGAGATTTGCCAATCAGCAGATAGGATATCCTATTCAGATCTATGAGCAAATAAACAAGATAGCTATCAATGCTTGGAGATCTCTTCCTAATAAAGGGGAGGTGAGTGGGAACTTAACTAAGATTCTACAGGGCCCCATGGAGCCCTTTTCAGATTTTGTAGCACGAATGGTGGAGGCAGCAGGGAAGATTTTTGGTGAACCAGATGCTGCTTTGCCACTAATAAAGCAGTTGGTCTATGAGCAATGTACCAAAGAATGTAGAGCTGCTATCACCCCTTATAAGAACAAAGGCCTAGAGGCTTGGATGAAGGTGTGTAGAGAGCTTGGAGGGCCGTTAACTAATGCTGGTCTCGCTGCCGCAGTAATACAGTTGGCCAAAAAAGGTGGAGGAAGTTCAGGAGTTTGTTTTAAGTGTGGCAAGATGGGACACTTTAAAAGACAGTGCCCCAGGGGAAGGAGTACAGAAAGTACAGGAAGTGTACAACGCCCCAGGCGGCCAGGGTTATGCCCAAAATGTAAAAAAGGGAACCATTGGGCTAATGAATGCCGTTCAGTGATAGACATCCATGGCCAGCCTTTATCTCAAGGTTACGGTGGCGCTCGTCCAAAAAACGGACAGCGGGGCCCACGACCTCAGGGCCCACAAATATATGGGGCAGTAGAGAATCAGGACAAAGAGCAGAATCAAGAGAGATGGCCAACCCTCCGCCATCCGAGAGACCGCGGAGAGCCACTGCAGGCTCAGCAGGATTGGACCTCTGCTCCACCACCAGACTCGTATTAACACCCCAAATGGGGGTCCAGTTAATTGAAACAGATTTTAAAGGACCCCTTGAACCTGGTACAGTTGGTTTGTTGTTAGGGAGGTCATCATCGGCCTTGAGAGGACTTATTGTCCATCCTGGAGTTATAGATCCAGATTATACAGGAGTGGTTAAGATCATGGTAGCCTCCCCTCGTGGTATAACGGCTATCTCTCCTGGAGATAGAATTGCTCAATTGATTATATTGCCGAGCTTACATGACCGCTATGCAGCAAAGGATAGAGAGAGAGGAAAAGATGGTTTTGGGTCCACGGGCACAGATTTGACTTTTCTCTCCCTGGATTTGGACCAACGCCCTGTCTTGGAATTAAAAGTTGATGGTAAAAAGATCCTGGGCCTTTTGGATACTGGGGCTGATAGGAGTATCATAGCAAAGAAAGACTGGCCTTCAGGTTGGCCTGTACAAGCCTCTTCTCAAACACTTCAAGGCCTGGGTTATGCTAGGACTCCAGATATGAGTGCAAGGTTATTAAAGTGGCAGGACCAAGAGAACCACTCAGGAGAAATGCAGCCATATGTACTTGAGCTCCCTATCTCCCTTTGGGGAAGAGACCTTTTAAAGGATATGGGATTTAAATTGAGTAATGACTATTCTGATTCAGCCCAACGTATGATGCAAGATATGGGATATGCTCCAGGCTTTGGATTAGGAAAATATTTGCAGGGACGAAAGAGTCCCTTATCTGTACAGCAAAGACAAAAGAGACAGGGCCTGGGTTTTTCCTAGGGGCCACTGAGGAGGGTATTCCTATAACTTGGAAGACGGAGGATCCAGTATGGGTTCCTCAGTGGCCACTTTCCTCTATAAAATTGAATGCAGCCAAAGATTTAGTGGATGAACAGATGTCTTTAAAGCATATAAAACCATCTGTATCTCCCTGGAATACACCTATCTTTGTCATTAAAAAGAAATCTGGAAAATGGAGATTATTGCATGATTTGCGTGCCATAAATCAACAAATGCAGATCATGGGTCCAGTGCAACGCGGCTTGCCGCTTTTATCATCTTTGCCAGCCTCGTGGCCCATTATAGTTATAGATATAAGAGATTGTTTTTTCGCCATCCCTTTGTGTGCCAAAGATAGTGAGAGATTTGCATTTACTGTTCCATCCTGTAACCATGAGGAACCTGATCAGAGGTTTGAATGGGTAGTATTACCCCAGGGCATGGCAAACAGCCCCACTATGTGCCAACTATATGTGGGGGAAGCCATTGCTCCCTTGAGAAAGAATTTTCCAGATTTGAGATGTGTTCATTATATGGATGATATCTTACTGGCAGCTAAGAGTGAACAAATGTTAGATCGGGCCTATGAAGAATTAGTTCTATTATTAAAAAAGAAAAGGTTGTTTATTGCTCCTGATAAGGTTCAAAAGGAAAATGTGGTTGATTATTTAGGAGCGAAGGTTGGACCTGAAAAGATAATACCTCAAAAGATTGAGATAAGAAAAGATAATTTAAAGACTTTAAATGATTTTCAAAGGTTGTTAGGAGATATCAATTGGGTAAGAGGCTATTTAAAGCTACCAAATTATGAAATAAGACCCCTATATGATATTTTGAAAGGTGACTCAGCACTTAATTCTCCTAGGCAATTAACAGACGAAGCAAGAAAAGCATTATGTAAAGTGGAAGAAAGGTTACAGAGTGCCTTCCTAAAGAGATGGCAGGAAGGACAGCCCATTGCATTGTGCATATTTGCCACCTATAGTCAACCTACAGGATTGTTATGGCAGGACGGACCATTATTATGGACCTATTCAAAGATTTCTCCGAAAAAATCCATAGAACATTATCCCACTGCACTTGCTGCTTTAGCCTTGAATGGTATCCAACAATGCTTGCAGTCTTTTGGAGTTGCTCCTGCCAGTATAATAGTGCCCTATTCCAGTTATCAAATTAAGATTTTGTGTGGCACTGTAGATGACTGGGCAATATTGCAATGTAGCTTTGAAGGAGTGATTGATAACCATTACCCTAAACATCCATTGCTATCATTTTTTAAGGAGCACCCAGTAATATTCCCTAAAGTTACTTCAGCAGTACCACTTCGAGGGTCACCAAATGTGTTTACTGATGGCTCAAAGACAGGCTGTGGAGCCTATTTGATAGAAAGACAAGAGCCCGTGTTATGTCAATTTCAACCGGGTTCCCCCCAAATAGTAGAGTTGAAAATAGTAATTGAGGTGTTTAAAAGATGTCAATTTGCATTCAATTTGATTTCAGATTCAGTTTATGTGGTCAACGCAGTAAAAGTATTAGAATTAGCAGGTCCTATTAAAAATAGTAGTACTGTATGTGCCTTATTACAAGAGTTACAAGTTTTAATCTGGCAGAGAAAAAGGTGTTTTTATATTCAACATATCAGAGCACATACAGGATTACCTGGACCATTAAGTGAAGGTAATGATAAAGTTGATCAATGGACCAGGATGGAATGCATTTTTTGGAGCTCATTCCTAGACCAAGCCAGACAGTTTCACCAATTATTTCATGTAAATGCAAAAACTCTACAGCAAAAAATTCCATTTGTCTAGAGCAGATGCTAGACAAGTAGTTTTGGACTGTCCTCAGTGTGTGATTCATCATCATCCTCCCAGTATGGGAGTGAACCCTAGAGGGTTGATGCCACTTAAAATTTAGCAAATGGACGTTACTCACATTTCAGAGTTTGGAACCTTAAAATATATTCATGTATCTGTGGATACCTGCTCAGGTATCATACATGCTACACCTATGAGTGGAGAAAAGGCTCGCAATGTCATAGGACATTGCTTAGAAGCCTGGGCTGCATGGGGAAAACCACAGCAGCTAAAAACGGACAATGGACCAGCCTATACGGCTCTGTCCTTTGTCTCCTTCTGTAATCAAATGGAGGTACAGCTTAATCATGGATTACCATACAATCCTCAAGGACAAGGAATTGTGGAACGTGCTCATCGCACCTTGAAAGAATGCTTACAAAAACAAAAAGGGGGAATAGGCCAAGGCCGTACCCCCAAGGAGAGAATATCTTTAGCCTTATTTACTGTAAATTTTTTCAAATTGGATGCTCAAGGCCGCTCAGCAGCGGACAGACATCAAGATTCCCATGGTTCACCTAAAAGCATGGTGAAATGGAAGGACATTCTGACAGGCTCTTGGCGGGGGCCTGACCCCGTGCTAACATGGGCGAGAGGGTCTGTTTGTGTTTTTCCTCAGGATCAACAAGATCCAGTGTGGGTGCCTGAACGCCTTGTGAGGAAGATTCGTCATGAAGACCTTCCTAAGGATTCTGGTGATAGTAGCAGTGAGTATGTCAGGAATGACCGAGCCGAGATGGGGGATCCTGTCGATATTCCCAAAGCCGATGCCGGTCAGACATGATGCAACTGTGTTTCCACGTTTATTTAGCAGTAATAGAAGCTTAGGCTTACCCTACCTTCCCTTTGATGATCAGAGAAGCCCTATAGAGGGTAATAGAAATGTCAGCTTGAAGGGTAGTTTGTGCTTTTTAATGAGCTTCAATAGGTCAGATGATACAAAATGCATTAAATTGTCTCAGCAGTCAGCAGATTTTTTACCACAACTGAGATTTGGAGGTAGGAGTGGTGGTTTGTTTTCAGGCAATGGTTCTCACCTTGAAGGATGGTAGCCCACACGAGTCTCTGACCGGGACCCCCCCAGACAGCCACGCTGGGCACCTTTTTGTAGAGGATCCACAGGAGAGGAAGGACCTTTTCCCTGGACTGGATGTCAGGAGCGCAGAGCAGTTTGGGTTCAACAAGATTATTTTTCCTTTAGCCCCATGATTAGTAATGTAGTGAATAAGTCTTGTACAGGAATGCTTGATATATCTACTAGGGATCCTCAGCAGACTGCCACCAATCCTTTTGATTTGTGGCTTTTGTGTGGAGTAAATGGAAGTTGCATGGACTTGGGACCTGTCATTATGCTTGGAGGAGGAATTTATCAAAGAGGTAATTTTTCTCTAAGGTCTGCTACCAAATTAGATTTTTCTAGCAGTAGTGGCTCTGGTACTTGGAATTCTTTGTTTCATTCTTATCGCAACAAGAGCTTTTCAGTTTCGCCAGTATGTCTCTGGCCTCCTTTTCTGTGGATTGTAAGTAATGGGAGTGCATCCTTAGGTGAAGAAAAGTTAGTATGCACTCCAAGTATATGTTTTTATGCCCTATGCTGGAATGCCACAGCCTTTCCTGTGGCTGTGGTGACTAGAATGCCTCGATATGTACCAGTTCCTGTAGAGGCTCCTAATACCATGATGCTATTCAGGTTTAAAAGAGATTTTGGCATCACTGCAGCTATTATTACTGCTATCACTGTTGCTGCTGTGGGAGCTACTGCCTCAGCTATCGCCTTGTCTAGTTCTATACAGACTGCCAATGCCCTGAATAACATCTCAGCCACTGTGGCACAGGCATTGGATACTCAGGCCTCTATGAATTCTCATCTCAAAGGAAGTCTTATGATAGTTAATCAACGCATAGATTTAATACAAGAACAGACTGATTCTCTTTGGCAACTAGCACAATTGGGGTGTGAGTGGAAAATGCAAGGTTTGTGTGTTACTTCGGTGCAGTATCAAAATTTTACAAAAGCTGCTAATCTGTCTAGACAATTGTCAAAGTTCCTATTACAGGATTGGTCGGCTGAATTTGAAAATTTGATGAGAGAGCTGAGCGACAATCGTCCACATCAACTCCACTCGGGTGGATTTGAGCCTGGCTACTGGTTTGACTTCCTGGATACAGACGGCTATGGATCATCTTAAGGAGTGGGCGGGTGTAGGCTCTTTGGCGATACTAATGATGTTAGCCTCTCTGGTTTGCCTATGGTGCATCTACAAAATGAGAGCCACACAAAAGCGTAACGCAGCCATGATTATACAAGCCCTTGTCGCCATTGAGGCGGGCCAGTCCCCTCAGGCATGGCTTGCTGCCGTGAAGTAAATCTTCACTAAGCATAGTCCCTGCCCACTGAGGTATTCGTTCCACGGATATTAGGGTCTGGCAAGTCAGTGACGGAGTTGAAGGGTAAGTCTCGGCCACCTAAGACAGGGCAGTCCCGAGTGGGGAGGCTGACCCAGAGACGGGTAAGAGTTTGAGCACCGCCCTCCTACAGGCTCAGGCCCACCGTGAGATCCCCAGATAGGGGATTACGAAACCTTTCCAGGGACTTCTACCAACTTTAGAAAAAATAAAAAAGGAGGAACTGTAGAGAGCTGCGACGTGCCGCGCCTTAAAGATGGCGCTGGTCTCCGCCTTCCACCAGCCCGATGGTGAGCGCTCTCGGTGGTAAACAAGTCCATATTTGGCAAAGACCGCTGATCTGGCTTGCTTCCGCATACGTGGGCCTCTAAGATAGCACTACGTGGCTTTACTTGATTGGCTGTTCATTTAGTATTTAGCCTGTGGGTTGGGTCTGCCCGGGCATTTGGAAGACTGTTTTCAAGGGACCTGAATAAACTGCTTGAGAAGAGCTTTTGCGAGTTGCGTCGTTCTTGCCGGTCGAGAGGGACGCGACAGTTTATCTTCAAAGCCCTGGCTAATGCTTTATCTTAGGGTCTGCTGATGAAGCACACAACAGTTCTCTGAGAGTCACTGGCTAGTTCCACAATATGGTGACATACACCTATAAACAGAACCTGGGACATCTGACAGAGGCAGACAGCCAGGGGATGTGGGAATGCAGAAAAGCGAAAGGTAAGAGGAAGCAGAGGAACCATATGAATGAGAAGTATAAAGTAAAACTTGCCAGAGGATTAGAGTCTAAATCTAGGGTGGGAAAAATGAATTGCTTTGTATATTTTGCAGAACATATTCAAAATGTTAGAAAGTTTTCATAAAATAGTAATTTGTACTCATCATTCAGAATACTAAACTATGTCAACTTTACATTATTAAATCTGACAGAAAAAAAATTGCACCAAGTACTGTAGCAATTTTCTATAAAGCCTCCTTCTGAATCCTCTCATTCTTTGGGCTAAACATACTGTCCTTGGCGATAGACTCAGTCACCAAAATCCACAAGGATTCCTTTCTTCTTTAGTAGGTGTCTAGGAACACATTCTTAGATTTCACTTTTAACCATGTGAAGGCTTTAGACACTCAAAAACTGAATGAGATTCGGCTTACTAACTGTCTATGTTTCCTTCTCACATGGCTGATAGCATGCTCTTTTTGCCTCATGTTGGATACCAGATGCAGAGAAGACAAAATAAAAAGAGGAGACCCAGCTATGTTTAGGAGAACCAGCTCATATGAGAGTAAAACTAGTTTCCCCAAATCAAGAAGTCTCTTTCAAATAAATAAAATAAATAAAAGTGAAAACATTCAAGTACAGAGATAAGGCAATGTTTAATGATTTGCAGCTTGACCCAGAAACCTAAGTTGAAACAGCACAATTAGAAGACAGCTGAGTGGCATTTTTTTTTAATTTTTCAAGGTCTTTAATTCTTATTATATATTTGATTCTTTTTAAAATTAAAAAAATACATGACTGGAAAGATGTCTCAGCATTGACTTTCTTTCAGACAACCGGGATTTGAGTCCCAGGGCCCATATGGCAGCTAACAGCCATCTGTAACTCCAGATCCAAGGCCATCCACCTCCCTCATGTAGCCAGCCTCTGTGGGCACTGCATGCATATACCATACAGAAATACAAGCAGGCAACACACTCACATATACATACATACGTACGTACGTACGTACATACACACATACATACATTTATAAAAAGGAATTACAGTGTCTTAGCTGAATGAACTATCTATTACAACAAACATCGAGAGGTAATTCAGGACTGGGGAAGTGGGTCACTCTGTGAAGTACTTGTTACACAAGGATGAGGACATGAATTTGGATAGCAGGCATGTAAAAAGCCAGACACAGCGGCACATGTCTATAATTCCAGCAATGGGAGGGTGGAGATTCCCTGGGGCTTCCTGGACAGGCGGCCCAGCCAGAGTGGTGAAATGCAGGTTCAGTGAGTGAGCTTGCCTCAAAAAATAAGGGAGACAGCAAGTGAGGAAAATACCCAGTGTGAACCTGTGGCTTCCACAGCCACACCTGTGCACACACTCATAACCCGTGTACCTCTCTAGTCCCTGCTGTGACAATGTATCAGCTTGCTCTTTCTGAAAACAAACCCGTAAGCTTAGCGACCATGCGATGTTCTTCCTACACAGAGCTGAAGACTCCAATAATAGACTCCTCACCAGAGCTGCCTTCCCTTTGTTTTCTGCTCCAGGCAGTTGTTTCAGTTCCCTTTACTAAATCTTTCCTTTTATTTACAAATATCAAGAACCAATTATTAAGATGCCAGCTTTCCACTGCTGCTTAGAATCTTACTGTGGCCAGCCTGGTCTGCAAAGTGAGTCCAGGACAGTCAAGGATACACAGAGAAACCCTGTCTCTAAAAACCTAAAAAAGATAAAATAAAATAAAAAGCTTGTTTTCTCGTTTATATTCCCTAATGTTTGAAATATTCCAGGACATTGTTCTTGCAATGGCTCCTAGTGAATTCATGACTTTCAATAAAATGTCTGGCAGCAATAAAATATATGCATGGAAACACATATGCCTTCTGGGCAGAACAGTAATAATATAATTCCAAATTCACCATTGTAATTCAAAGAGGGACAGACAGGCGTTGGTGTTAAGTACATTCTGCATCTCTTCTTTCTCCAGCTTGGTGCTCCCCCTTCTATGCAGAGAGATGGTGGAACTCCTGGACAAGGGTGGCAGTGTAGTGAACCATACAAGTTTGTCAAATTATGCATTTCTCTATGGTGTCTTCCCTGTAGCCCCAGGCGTGGCTATCTTTGCAACACAGTTCAACATGGAAGTAGAGATTGTATGTATGCACTGATTTTCTCTAAGTTGGGTGGTTTCTGTGGTGAAGAGAAAAATGAAGTTGCAAAATGCAGAAAGCAACATTCTTTTAATGAGAATTTGAGATTTCTAAGCTGTCTCATTGTAAATAAGGTGTTCTGTACCATTACATAACTGTAGTTGTTTAATACGGGAAGTTGTTTATCTACACTTTTTTTTTTTTTTTTTTTTTTTTTTTACTTTTTAAAATCCGTGCTCTTTTATTTGGAAATTGAACAGCTCCTTACTGGATGACCACTGGGTCAGGGAAGAAATAAGGAAGGAAATCAAAGACTTCTTAAAATCCAACGACAATGAAGACACAACATACCCAAACCTATGGGATACATTGAAAGCTGTGCTACGAGGAAAGTTCATAGCACTAAGTGCTTTCAAAAAGAAAATTGTGACAGCTCATATTAGTGAACTAACAGCTAAGCTGGGTGAATTGGAAAAAAAAGAAACAAACACTCCCAAGAAGAGCAGAAGACAGGAAATCATCAAACTTAGAGCTGAAATCAACAACTTAGAATCAAAAAGAACTATACAAAGAATCAATGAAACCAAGAGTTGGTTCTTTGAGAAAATCAACAAAATAGACAGACCCCTAGCCAAATTAACTAAAAGGCAAAGGGAAAGAACACAAATCAACAAAATCAGAAATGAAAAGGAAGAAATAACAACAGACATTGAGGAGATCCAGAAAATATTCAGACATTACTTTAAAAATCTATATTCCACTAAATTTGAAGACCTAAGCGAAATGGACATTTTTTTTTTTAATAGGAAAATGGAGACCAGAGAACCAGCGGGGAGACTCCTCAACCTCTCCCAAATTACAAAGAAGAAGCTAAGCATATCCACACACTTGCAGAGCTGTCAAATTATTGATGCTACATTCTGTTAAAAGACAGCTTCTGCTTCTATTTTCCTGTAAAACTAATTAAGATTTATAGTAAACCAAGCAAGCTCTAGCAACTCTAAGCAAATTCTCTTCCTTTCAGTGTTCACGGATAACTGAGCAGATTCCACAACCCCTGTAGTTAATATCATCACAGTCCCTTCTAAGTTCTTAATGGAACCATTCTCATGTAAGGTTTAGAATTGAGTCCTTTTCTATCTGCTTTAGAGACTCTAATCCTTTGTCAGGATGAGAAACAACTGGTAAATCCAACTTATAAGATAGAATTTAAAATAGCCATGCATTATTATACTAGAACTTCAATTGAAATGACCAAATGTCTAAGTAAACATATTTCATTCACCTATGCATTGTGTGTTCCTGATGTCCCCTGTACTGATGCTGATTGTGGGGATACTAATCCTTTGTACTGATCTGATTTTTAATAACTACCTTTTTATCTGGAAAGTTTGCACAGCTTGGAGGTACCCATAGGTTGTTGAAGTTCATTCGGGAAAAACTGATTGTCAACATGATCCCTCATTAATGTTTCCTTTCATCATAATTTTAATAGTATATTTTTTTTAGTCACTAAAATACAACTTAAAGACTGGAGACCCTCTTGTAAACAAGGTGGAGCCAATTAACAATGGATAGAATCACTGAGCTCCTTGGACAATGATGGGTTTATACTATGCTGGGGTCATGGCCATGACATTGCCTGTGGTTGTGGCTTTTGTAGCGTTGAAGCAGCTGCTTACATTACTCAGCTACCTGCTTCCCTTTTTCCATGTTTATTCAGTCTGTGGTGCCAGCTCACAGGATGGGGCTACCCCACATCCAGGGCGGGTCTTCCCTCCTCATTTAGACCCCACTTGAAATGCTCTCACAGACACACTCAGGAGCGTGTCTCTCTACATTACCTGCCTTGCTTGTTTGTGTGAGTGTGTGTGTGTGTGTGTGTGTGTGTGTGTGTGTATTTGCTTGCAGAGACCAGAAGAGGGCATCCAATCCCTTGGGGCTGGCTGAGATGCATGATGTGGGTCCACTAGAAAAACAGTATGTGTTCTTAAAGGCTGAGTGATCAATCTCTCTAGCCCTATATATTGCCTAAATTTTAATATGACATGTTTTCATAAAAAATTTAAATTCTCATCTTACCATTCATAGTCTGTATTTTCAAGTAAAAAATGTCAGTCAGCTAACTTTTTTTTTACCTCCAAATGAAGTGAATTCTATTTCTGAAATGTTTTGATCAGAATTTTTATGGAACTGGTTTTTTGAGTATAATTATTACCAATTTTTCAGTTTAAACTGGAGACCTAAAAATAATGAAGTAGAAGCAAAGCCAGAGAATGGTTATCACTATGTAAATACTGTCTCAGTTTACTTGACAGACCAGAGGCAACGCTCCTCGCTCACTGGAAACCTGTGGGGAAACAGAATAAACAAAGTCGAACAAGTGGTACTTCACTTCAAAAATAAATCACGACTCAGGAAATCACAGTTTATGCAATTAAGACATGAAAAGTGAATTTTTGCACGTCCATAGTTTTGCAAAAAAAAAATAATAAGCCATTTATTTCATGGTTTAAACTTAAAATAAAATAAAAATAAGACCCCTTGATTTTTCTGTCTTCAGTAGCTAGATATTAGCGTGTTCCCAGCTGTGTTTATGAATCCAAGCAGCAGCTCAATTAAACACAATGTGAGCTGCTCCACACATGGAGTCTCTTCTGGAGTTCCCATCGCTGC
The DNA here is from genome assembly GCA_907164525.1 of Lophiomys imhausi. Lineage (NCBI taxonomy): Eukaryota > Metazoa > Chordata > Mammalia > Rodentia > Muridae > Lophiomys > Lophiomys imhausi. The sequence goes on from CAJQZJ010031840.1 coordinate 5,765,907, forward strand.
TTCTTAAGGCAATCTCTTGTTGCACACAAGCACACGATCTTCATCTTTGTCTCTCTTAGAAGAGGAACAATTCTCCATATTATCCACCTTTAAAACAATAACAACAATATCAACAGAATCCCCACTATGTTGCATTCTTCTAAATGGAGCTTTCCAGCTCAGTCAGCACAACATGCATTGTATAAGACAGCCCTTGAAATCATATCAAGACAGGTAAGCCGCCCCCCCCCCCCACACACACACATTTGGACTACAATATATTATTGGTCATAAAGTCATTGAGTTCTGCTAAGAACAAAACTGTAAATTGAAACTGTATGGAGACTGCTGTCCATCTGTCCTCACTGATAGTTCCTTCCATGAGTTTAGTTTCTAACTCCCTTCATTTCCTGCTTGGCGGCCTTACAATTAAGGCTGTAAAATTTGTGGTCTGTTTTGTTGAATGTAGGCAGTTTTGATAAACAGAGACGACTGAACTTGCATCACTTCTGACACCCCAAAGGTTTAGTAAGAAAATCTTTCCAAGGTTCTTTGGGAAACAATTACTCCTAAGAATTTCAGGTTGTAAAATATAAACAAAAATTAACTTTGATTCAGTTATTTTTCTCGCTGAGAATGTTTCCCTATTCACTTAACTACTTGGTGTGATAGTTTGAATAAGGAATGCCCCCCATTGTCTGAGCATTTGAATACTTGATTTCCAACTGACAACTGTTTGGTAAGTTCAGGGGTGTGGCCTTGGGAAGGAAGAATGCCACTGGGGGCTGGTGAGTTTTCAAAGCCACACTCAATTCTAAATGTACCCTCTGCTTCAACTTGGAGCTTGCAGTGAGCCCTCAGTTTCCTACTCCAGCTGTTATACCTCAACCCAACCATCTTGAACTCTTATGCCCCTAGAACCATAGGCCCAAATAAATCCTCTTCTCTGTAAGTTGCCTTGCCCATAGTGTATGATCACAACAATATAAAAATAAAACATACACTTGATGCTCACATTAATATTTTGAGGTACCCGCAACTACTTCTGTATTCATTATAGAAAAGGAAGAACCATGGCTCAGACCTGGAAAAATTAACTTCAAATGTCAAATTAGGACACCAAGTCCTTGATCATTTGTCAGAAGCTCTGGAATGTGCATTGCTGTAGGCCTTTCCAGATCTGGGAATTAGTAAACTTTAGAGACAAGTTTGTGAATTGCTGACAGGAAAGTCTGACTGACCTTTAAAATTTTATTTATCATTTCAATAAAAAGCAAAGGGAAGTGTTCTTCATTGCAGGTAAATTGATTGAAACTTTAGATTGGAAAAAGCATGATCTAGTTTTTTACAGTCTCTTGATACATTGAGTTTGCACCATAGTTTCTTCACCTTACCAGCTTCTTAGCTGCTGACTTCGTAGGGTGTGGTATCATACATGTGCAATATAAACACACAAAACACTTCTGTGTAAGTCGTAACACCAGTGGGAGCTGATACAACCTAGTAAAGGAGCCGCTTTCCTTCCTTGTCTTTCCTTTTGAGGTGTATGCATAGTCAAATTGAAATGTATCTGCGTGTTTTTTCAGTAATTGTGATATATCGAGGCAGTACAGCGAGCTAAGAAAAAGCTATTTGATGCTAGTGTGTCCTGGGACCATTCTCTGCTGCTACTTGTTTACTATGCCAAGGACTCATTTCCTCCAGTAGGAGCCAAGTAGATTGATACTTTCATTCTCTGTGGAATAATTCTTCCATAGCTCTTCTTTAGATGTGATCTATACATGTCTGTGAATTTTAAAATATACTTGTATTATGAATGTGAATTGAAGACATAGTATTCTTTTATTTTCATAGTGGATAAAGCTAATCCTAAAAATAAATTTCATAAACTTAAGTAGGTTGGTATCTTACTGTTCTATTGCTTTGAAGAGACACCATGACCAATACAACTCATAAAGGAAAGCATTTAATTAGAGGCTTGTTTGAAGTTTCGGAGGGTGAGTCATTATCCTGGTGGAGAGCAAGGCAGCAGGCAGGTAGAGCACTGGAATAGTAGCTGAGCACTCCACATCTTGTCACAGGTACAAGGCAGATAGTGAGGAGACTGTGCCTGGCAGGGACTTTTTAAACCTCAAAGCCCACCCCCAGTGACACACTTCCTCCTACAAGGCCACACCTTCTAATCCTTCCAAAACTTAGTCTACCAACTGGGAATCAAACATTCAAATTTATGAGCCTGTGGTGGTCATTCTCACTCAAAACATCACAGTTGAATATCTGCAGTGAATTACAATCAATATGCAATATGCCTTTCTATGTCATTCTAAGGCATCAGTTGATGGGGTGAGGCTATGAATTCTAAATGTTAATTAATTGGTCCTGTTTGCTGTCTGTTACTTTGTTTTCTTTTCTTTTTGATTTTGTTTTTGTTTTTCAAGACAAGGTTTCTCTGTGTAGCCCTGTCTGTCCTGGGCTCAGTTTGTAGACCAGGCTGGCCTCAAACTCACACAGATCCTCCTGCCTCTGCCTCCCAAGCACTGGGATTAAAGGTGTGCACCACCACTGACCGGCTTGTTACTTTGTTTTCTAATCATTGTCTCTGATTGATTAAATAAATGCTGAGGCCTGAGACTTAGGGAAAGAAGAGGTAGGTGGGACTAAGGTGCAGGCTTCTGAAGCAGAGAGCATCTTGGGAAGAAGAAGCCTCGACCAGATGAAGCAGAAGAAACCTCCAAGACAAGCAGCTGGAGCAGGAAGGAGGACACATCCCATAGGTTAGAGAAAAGAACCTCATTCCATGGGACCTGGAACACTGGGCTAGCGTAGAGAATAGCAGTCTAGGGAATGTATGTATATATGGGGTCATATTTGGGGAATAAAATTATGAGCTAGCTTAGATGGGCTAAAATTGCTCAAACCAGGCCAAGTCTTGTTAAAATCCATGTGGTGTCTGTGTGCTCATTTATAATGGCAGGTTAAGGATTAACAACCACCAAACCAATTAAATGTAACCTAAATACAGATTAATAATTTAATTAGCAAATTTCTACAATCAGTATTCATTAATAAAACAATATTCTATGAAAAAAATGCATCTGAAGTCCCAGCTATTCTAAAAGATGAGGATCTTTGCTTCCCAGGAGTTAGGGGCTAGCCTGAGCAACACTGCTGGGACTGATCTCAAAGGAAACAAGCATCTCTGTTGCTGAACTCTATGATCACAATTAGTATGGATTGACTTCAACTTTGTTTTTAATTAATTTCAACTGAAAATAGAGTAGCATTTGTAGTTACAAACCATGTAGCTAAGATTTCACTGGATCTTCACTAGATACTGAGCTCTTATATAACGATCACAAAAACAGTCTTATCTTCAAATCTCTTTAATGTATAGGGATTTTCTACAGATAAGTGACAGTTTTCTGATGTCTTTAAGTGGCATCTGAGCCTATGGTTTTCCATGAATATCCCTTGTAATGACACCTTGGGCCAGCCTCTCTGAAAGCTTCAAAGTTATTCCTCTATCATTATGTTTTTATCTTCAAAATGCCTTTGGGGGAGTGCAAAGAATGTATTATTAAGGCCATTCTACAGACAGATGAAGTGAGTCCCCACTCTGCATACCTACTAAGTTCTAAAGCCGAGTCAGTCATTACACACTCCCTTAGAGAGCTCCCGCTGGATCCTCGTTTTGAAGCCATGTGTCATGTGCTCCAAAACAGAACATGGTCTGATTGTGAAACAATGCTTTATAAGTTCGCCTATTTCTTTGGTCATATCTGAGCTGCCATTTTTCCCAAAGTCCTCTCTTACTAGGATGTTTTGTGTTTTTGCAGTTACACTTTGAAAATATAATTTTAAATTAAATAAGAACTAGAAATAATTGAATATTAAAATAATATCATTTAATGTTCCTCACCTAACAGTGTCTACCTGTATTTTTTTGTGAAGATAACATCCCTTCACTTAATTTTTCTACAAAATTCTTTAAGACACTAAGTAGGATTCTACTTTCATAATATATTCAGAACATCTTCTCTGGTGGTCATATCTACCAATATAGTAACAACCAGTCTGGTTAAGTTTCCCTGAAGAACTGCAGAAGCATCGAAGAGGAAGCAAGCAAGCATCACTATTCTGCTTAACAATGTGAATATCCCTAGTATTGTCCTGAGATCAGAAACAGGACATCCCTAGAAGTCTGGAAGCTCTCTTGCCACATCTCAAAGTTAGCCCCAGATCTCTTTGTCTGACTTTGAATTATATAGAGATGATAGATGGGATAACTTCTTGTATGTCTGGTTTCTTTTACTCAATAGTACATTCCCTAGGTTCTGTCATGCATAGATTATTAGAAGCTGCATAGTTGCATAGTATGCTATCAAATGGATTAGCATTATTTGAACAAGGTTGAAAGCAAAAAGTTCCTCTTCTGCAGACACCTAAGCTCTCTGTCCTTTAACAATATTGCTTGGCACATGTTTAATCATGTTGTTTTCTTCCTTTTCTCTCTTTTCTTTTTGGAAATGAATATTCTAAAGTAAGGTGGGTAAGCATTCGTCACTAATATGTATTCCCAGACCCTATCTCTCTTTGTTCACAGACTTCTGTATTGAATATATAAATCTTAGAAATGCAAACACAGCTTGTGGAGACTCTGACAGTGTTATGGTTTTTGGCACTAACAGGTACCCTTACACAGACCATACATTACCATAACCAGTGGTATGAGAAAGCCTTGTTTCTAGGTCTCTTCTCCACTACTACATGCTGCAACTTCACTTCTCCACTAATAATGTCTGTACCGTGTGCTCAGAGTGTATCTCAGCTAGTATTGATTGTGCTTGGTTGTTGAGACAGGTCTCAGAAGGTTGAGGATCACTATGACATAGTCCAATCTTTTAAAATTATTGTGCAATCTAGTCTGGCCTCAAACTCAAAATCTTCCTGCCTTAGCTGCCAAAGTGTTAAGATTACAGAAACATGCTATCATGCAGCCATAAAAAGTATTATATCTTGACTCAAATGTGAATTAATTTTGAAAGTTAAGAGTTTTTTTTTTTTTTAATTCTTGGGATGGTGTCAGAGTCTTTATTGCCTACCAGCCACCAAAAGTCTCATAGCCACAAACAGGGTCCTCTGTGTCTCTCCAACCCACTCTAAGGACAAGTGAGATGTAGCCACCCTCAGCTTTCTCCTTCCGGGGCAGTTTTCCTAGGGTATACCAAGTATTAGAAGCCCTTACAGGGAGTAAGCAGAATTCCTGTAAAGGAGATTTGGAGAGGGCTCCTCTTCTCACTTTTAGGGAAGCTCACCCCTGAAGAGTAAGATCCTAAGTGGACATGCTGCCAATGGCAAAGAGTGCGATGAAGAGGAGGATGGTATGAAACAACTGCACCGATGAGGAAGCTCATCTTCACATTCTTCCACCAGAACTTTGATGCTATCTTCTGCAATGCTTCTTGGAGTGTTCAGATAGGACTTCTAGGTTCTGTGTCTTGTTGCAGAGACTGCCCAAGTTCTCTACTCAGGCCAGGATTTGCCCTGCATTCTAGACTATAACATTCAAGAATGTTATAGTCTAGAGGACTACCTCTAGACTATATTCGCTCTATCTCACTCTGCAGGTTCCGAGCTAGGTCGTTTCCTGCACATCTGCAGGCCTCAATGCCTCACAGCACCTGGGCCTCCAAAACCAGGACTTGCCTAGGCTGTTTCTCCCAGGCAACCATAGCTTCATTTCCTGTTTCCTACTGCCACACCTAACTGCAGGTTTAGGGTTTTTAATTTCTAAATTTTAGCCTATTCTTTTAAGATGCAATAGTTACACAAACTTTATTTTGTTTAATATACTTTTCCTTAAAACAAAACAACCCCAAAAACTATCCTCTTAGGTTATAGCACATACTAGGACATAAGACTCATTAAACAGATATATAACTTCATTTAGACAATGCTTTACCTGTCAAACGGTCACTTTTGCATTTGTGTAAAAGAAAATGTAAATACTATATTCTCTATATATAATTTTTCATCGGTCTCTATTTCCCTAAATCAGGGGATTTACTAATTAACCATTAATACTCCAAGTTTTAAAAATAATGGTTTTGGAGCTGAAAAGATGGTTTGATGTGTTAAGAGACCCAGGTTCAGTTCCAAGCATCCACATAATGGATACTTACAAGCATCTGTAACTCTAGTTCCAGGGAATCCAATACTCTTTCTCATCTCCTTGGGCACCAGGCATGTAGACTGTGCACATATACACATGCAGGAAACACATTCATATATACCAAATAAAATTTTTAAAAAATTTTAAAAAATAAAAAATAATGTTTTTCCCCCTCCTACATGACTTTGGTTTTGGTTGGTTGTGAAAAGTTTTTTCGTAACTCAGGCTGGCCTAAAACTCACTATGTATGCAAGACTGGCCTTGAACTCCTTTTCCTCCTGCTTCCAGCTCCCAAATACTTATGTGTATGTATGGTCATGCCCAGACTATTTGATTTAAAAAAAAAATAACCTGTTTTTGTTCTAAAAGTAACATTTGATCGTTTCAAAATTCAAGTGCATAGGAAAATAAAGTCTTCTATATTTCCTTCACCTACAATCATTGTTTGGAGTCTTTGTTTTGTCATGTTAGGGGGAGTGTTATGGTCTTTCACACATATACGCATATTCACATAATAATTCTGCTCTTCATGCTGTTTTATAATCCATGTTATTTTCTCTCTCAACATGTCTTTTAGATGTTAATACATGGAAGTATCTCTTCACCTAAACAATATTAATCAATCAGTGTGTTTTTATAAATGCCTTCATATTCTCTCATATTTTGCAAATACCAAACTATAAAGATGAAAGCTGATTCTTCTTAAGTTATTATCTCACAGCATGCATGGTGTTGAGAAATTCCTGAAGGCCAGGAATCCAGGAGCCCAGTTTTCACTGATCCCATTCTCTGGAGACCAGCCTACTCTTTTCTTATATTGTACTCCTATCATTTCTTAACTAGCCCAAATGTAATCAACAACTCCTTCCCACTTTTGTAAATTATAATTTTCTTCCAAGAAAATTGAAGACAGAGGTCTGCAGTTTTCTTCTGTTATTTCTATACAAGCTACTCCTGGGAAGCAATTACATGGCTACATTTTTTGGAAAATGTTCCTATTACTGAAATTTCATGCATATGCATGCACTCCAAGGATATTAATTAAAAGCTCTGTTTCCATTCATTAGAGTTGGGAGCGGCTGTCCTTCCATAGGACTGGGGTTTGATTCCCAGCAGCCAGATGGCAGCTCACAACTGTATGTAATTCCAGTTCCAGGGAAATCCATTGCCCTCTTCTGTCCTCCATGGCCACTGCACACTTACAATACGCAAACATACATGCAGGTGAAACACCGATATACACAATAAGTAATTTTATTTTAATGCACAGGCATGTAGCTGGAGAAAGGGCTCAGCAGTTAAGAGAACTTACTGCTCTTACAGAGAATTCAACTTAAGCTCCCAGTACCTACATGAGAGCTCACAACCATCTGTAACTCTAGTTCTAGGGAGTCAGATGCACTCTTCCAGCCTCCTTAAGCACTGTACACATGTGCTGCACTTACATGCATGCATGCATGCATGCAGAGAAACACTCATGCATATAAAAGAAAAATGAATAATTTCTCCTTTTTTAATGTAGGTACTCATGAAGAGTTGATTAGCTAGCTAAAAGAACAGCTAAATAGTCACCATTTACAGTATATAGCTTCCAAATGTCCGGATCTGGAATGTGTTTAGTAATTGTTCTAATGAAACAAGTGCAGGGAGGAGGAGTCTTTCCTGAAGATCCACAACAGCATAAGAATTTACAGGAATATGACCATGTAAATGAATCCAAAATTCATGATAAATTATTATCTGCACTCTGCATACTTCAAGGAGTAATGCAATGGGAGACATCGTTCGTGGATTTAATCTTTTTTTCCAAGATAAGAAAAGGAATCGTTCTAAAATTTTTGTTAAATCCAGCTCTACTTCGTTGGGTGTGGGGTGGGGGCTTAGTGCTGGAGAAGTGACTCAGTAGTTCAGAGTGTCTACTTTTCTTGCAGAAGACTGCAGCTCAGGGAGTTCACTGCCTGAAACACTAGTTCCAGGGGATCCGGTGCCCTCTTTTGGTCTTCTTTAGGTATGGGGTACACACATGGTGAACAAATATACATATAGAAACTTAAGCATACACATAAAATGAACATGAACAAATATTGATTTAACAAAATATTATTGTTAGCTGCTGAGAGAGGGAGAGCCAGTTTTCTCTGAGAAGACTGTTCCAGTAGCAGGTCACATAACCAAGAATATTTTAACAGCAAAAATTGTTCTTGATTATTTCTTTTAAAGGACATAAAGTTGGGTGGACAGGAAGCAAGGTGTAGGGAGATCTGGGAAGGACTGGGCAAGAAGATGAAAACTGTCAAAATTGTATACAAAATTATTAAAGAACTAACAAAAACTTAAGAACAAATAAAAAAATGTTCCCCACACACTTCACTCTCATGGCCAGCTGTGATGTATTTAGCAAGCCCAGTCATTGTCTGAGGTCTTAAAGAATGTATATACTTGTGAAAAATTTGTTTTCATTTTCTTTTGACAAAACTAATACAAAAATCATTAGGTCTCAAGCTAAACCCAAGATTAAAGGTCATTGCTTTTTGCCCATTCATGGAACCTCTATTTTAAATACAACTAAAACACCATCTGCTTGCCAGGAGGCAAAGAAGCACACAATTCTTGGACACCATATGTACCAGTAGAAGTGTGACAGCAGATCCTGAATGTTTTTCCTATAAGTCATTATTATCCACCAGAAACTTGGTTGGAATAGCTTTCCTCTTCTTATACATTGAATTTGAGTAATTATGCAAGTCCCCACTTATTAAGTAATTACACACATTTTCTTATCTATGTGTCTATATTTTAAAAGCAAGTGCTTCATTTTGTTGGCAAAAGTAGAAAATTAGTCCCTCAAAAGAGATAATAAGATTTTATTTTCAATTTCCCTATCCTCTCTCTTGAAGAACCAATGAATCTTGAAATCTTTCACAAGACTAAGATACTGACTCAATCATCAATCATCTTACATTCTAACACAGTTCCTAATGACAGAGCTGGCTGTACAAAACTGTTGTGCTATTAACTTGTCCTTGGTGATATAATTTAACTCCAAGATCAAATCCTCCCACACTTATTCCAAAACATAGAGAACAGTAAGCAGCAGAAATTCAAAATGTCAAGATTGCTACTAAGTTGGAAATTACATTTTGGAAATCTCACCAGAATGAAGTTTCACTGTAGTCAGCATGTGAGGCAAAATGGTTCCCAATGAAGAAACCAAAAGATTAACTGAGGAGACCTTCAGAGGATAAGGAGAAAACAAAAAGAGTGTGAAGGTTTTGATGCAGTGTGTGTGTGTGTGTATGTGTGTGTGTTTGTATGTATGTTTGTGTGTGTGTGCATGCATGTTTATATGTATTCATTCAAATGCACCAGTATGCATACATGTTTGTCAGCTTACATGTGGAGGCCAGAGGACAACCCCAGGGATCATCCTCAGGAACACCATCTACCTCCTGTAAGTCTCTCATTGGCCTCGAGCCCACTGATTATGTTAGACTGTTCTCCATCAAGTCTCAGGAATGCTCCTGCCTCTACCTCCCAAGGCTGGGATTACAAACAATAATACAACCCCATGATACCCATCAGCACTGACAGGGCACAATGATTCTGCAGAGTGTATATGGATTTATACTTTTCCATGTGATTATCCTTTGTGTTGTGGTTCATAAAACACAAGCAGTTTTAATCTGTCACCTCATCTAATACTCACAACCACCCCATGAACAAGACAGCCTATAACGTACCTCTCCCAAATTAAAGCTGTAGCATGAGGCTAAAGGCCCTGCATAAGCTGTTCAGTAGCAAGGGTCCTGACTGAGTAAGGCCCATCCTTTCACTGCCATTTAAAACAACTAATACACAATTGTGTATGTGCAGCTCTTAGAACGCCATGGTGACTTGGCTGAATTATTGAAACAAAGGGAGCTAGAGATTGTTTTAATGGAAACAACACAGAAAACAATAAATTCCCAAGGTTAGTCTCCTCAGCACTGCAGTTTCTGAGTGCTTACCTAGGATGCTCAGCACAGGTGCCTAAGTGTCTTCATTATTTGGTCAAATAATGCCATTTGACCAAAATGCTGTCTCACTGACAGAAAAGTCTGATGGCAAAAAAGCGGGACGGAAGCTGAAAGGAACAAAAGACCTCAAATTTCTGAGTGCTCAAGGGCTGTCATAACAGTGATGGACCATGAAGTAGGGTTAGCCTGAGGACTAGCCTGAGATTTCACTACAAAAAAGCTCCTGCCTTGTCTTGAACCACAACTCCTTCCCACCATCCCCCATATTCCGAGCATTGTATTCCAATTTGGTCACCTTGTATGGCAAGTTCCATAAAGAGACAGAAAAAAAAAGTAAACTCTTTAACCTGAGCATCAAGACTTCTGTAAAATAATATTTATAAGTATTAAACAACCAGGAGAGACCAACTATCTCAAAACTATCTAGAGGATATATGATTGTTTGATTAGGTTAATTTTGGAAAAGAGAAAACTGAGGGGAAAGTGGTTAATTAATTTACATGAATTGGTATAACTGACCAGTGATGGACCTGCTGTGGCAATTCTGGCCTGCCTGACACTCAAGTCTAGACTATTTAGATTTGTTTCTGATGAGTAGGGCATACACAGCCCATGCAGCCTTCAGCCCACTGTGCTAATCTCATAAACATATCTGATCCATCACAGTTCTGTCTTGTTGTGAAGTTTTCCCGCCTTGCTGTGATTTGCTTATAAAGTGTCTGTCTCCAGACACATGTTATTAAAGGCTTAGTGCTGAATGCATAGTGTTCAGAGTTGGGCCTTTGGGAAGGGACTGGATCGTGAGGGCTCTGACTTCGTTGGAGGATTTACGCACTAACGCATGTATTAGTGTAATTTGATGGTGTTAATGAGAGGTGGTGGGGAGATTAAGAAGGGCCCTGGTAGGAAATAGGGAAGTAGTTCACTGAGAAGTATAGCCTATGGATATATATGGTTGAGTCTTAGCTCTTGCTCTTTCCTCTCGGTCTCTTTTTCTGCTTGCTAGTTGCTATGAAATGAATAGCTTTGCCTTGCCACATCCTCCTCCTCCTATGATGCTGTGCTTCTGGGAAAACCCACAGCAATGAAATCTGTGGAACCATGAGCCAAAATAAATCCTTCTTTCTTTTAGCTGCTTGTCTCACATATTCATCACAGTGATGAAAACTGATTAATACATACCCGGAAGAGTCTCCTTAAACCTGCCACCTGAGGAAATGTTCTTAGTTCAGGGTTAACCTTGTCCTTAAAACCTGCCCTGAATTTTTATCTGCAGCAGCCTTGCAAATATGGTAGAAAGGGGATGGGGGTAGGGGTGGGGAAGTGGGGAAGTGGGGGAGACTGCCCTTGTTTGAACGCCTCTCTGTGGATATTTGGATAGCTCTTATGACACTTCCCTTATCTTTTTATTGTAGTTATTTCTGCACTCTCATTAAAACTTTATACTATTCTTAGAGACCAAAACTGGGACTTACTCATTAGCTGTATACCCGTGTAGCCTGTAGCAAGAATTCAATACTTAAGCAAAGATCTGTGGTGCTGAACAATAAATAACAGCACAAAGGATATGCCTGAAATAAAGCACTGCCCCCTGCCGCTGGCTCTGATTCCCAAAATCTCTCTAGTTTCTCTATGGAGGGAGCTACCAGCAAGCCACCAGCATGCAATTCTAGGTACCAAGTTCTACCCTTCCCTTTACATAACCTATGCCTAAATACACACTATAAGTGTGCTTGGTTCTAGCTATACATATTTTTACTTCCTCAATCATATCATCCACAGGGTTTCAAATGTGTGATCCAGTGGAAAACTTAAAAAAAAAAAAAAAAGGCAAAATATTCCACATACTCTTCACTGGGTTTTTCTCATCACCTTTAACCAAAGTCAACCTTTTCAAATTTGTAGAACAAACTATAAAGAAACCTTTTAGTATTAATTCCAGGATAGCAGGTTCCGGTGTTCTTTCCCTTTTTATAAACAAAGTCTTTCTGTTCCTTATCTCTTACTTCTCAACCCACTTTATCTGCTTCTTTCTTTACCAGCAACCAATTTATTCTTCTAGCCCCTCACTTATAAATGACCTCAAGGATTTGGTTTTGAGCAACTCGGAAGGGTGGAGCTGTCAATTGCTTCAGTGCCTGAGGCATGTTTGCATTTGGAGATAAATGCTAATCTGAAGATGTTTGCTAGGCATTTAAGTTTATAGTCTGAATATTTGACTTCAGGTCAAAGTTCACCTTGTAAGCTTGGTACTTTTAAATGTCTTGAGGACATGAAAATTTCTTCCTAAATAAATTCACCTAAACCTGAGTTCCTAGTCTCCCTTTTCATTCTAAAATCACAAGATTGTTTAAACTCCCAAACCTGAGGCCACCCAGGCATCAGTATTGTTAAAAAAAAAAAAAAGTTCTCATGAGCTGGTTCATAACTCAGTAACAAAGAGCTCTCCTGGCAGCAGCACAGAAAAATAAAATTTAAAAATGTCTCTGGGATGTATGTATATGAAGATTGAAAAAGAAGAGAAGTGGAGAAAGGAAGTTGGTATAAGTTGATGGCAAATAATTTATAATTAGAACAATGAGGATTTGATTTTATGTGTGCTGCCTGACAAAAACCTCTGTGGCAATCAAATGGAATTGAACTTGTAGTCTTTAGACTCCTTCTGTTTGCTCCAGTTTTCCACTGCTAACAAAACCTGCATAGATGGACTGCTCTGTAAGAGAACACCTGAGCAGAGCATTGATCTGTATTCATTTCTAACAGTACTTAAGTGCTGGCCACTGTGTTCAGAAAAGGTAAAGATAAGCCAGAGGCCCTACCTAAGGAAATTTTCTATCCAGCAGCTAAACATATACATAAATACATAGGCATAAGTCAGCATGACTATGTGGGAATATATACATTAACAGATCCATGTAGGCAGCCAGAAGTGGATTCAACCAACTCCTTTATGCAAGAAGGGAAGCTTGTTCTAAATCTGGGAAGGCAGATTGGTTGATATCTACATGCAGAGGAGAATAGTTTAGGGAATATTTATTACCCAGGAAGACAGAGAATAGAGTGTAACTGAAAGGAATGTGTAGTGGAGCATGAATTTGTATGAGCAAGGGCCGTCATAGAACTGGTTGGGGAAATGTGTCAAAAGAGATGGATGGATTTCAGCAGTTCCACAAAAGCCTTAACGGTCCCTTTTCCTATAGACAGTGTCTTAAAACGTGGGTAACTGCATAGCTCTGGATGAAAGTTGCATACCCAGAATTGTGTATTTCAGCAAACCAACATAGACATCTCATATCTCACTAATTATATTTACAATCTTAGGAAGCTGCACTAGTGCCAAGTGGATTCTTGTTTGTGCGCTTCTATTAAGATGTGTAATTTCCTACGTGGAAAATGAGATAACCCACAAAGTTCTCTTCTTTTTCGTATCACCCCTGTCTATCTTCCTCAATTCTCTTCCTTTTCTCAAACAATCATTTTCCTTAATGAGTTGATAACTGTCAGATCCCAAAGAAAGCTGGAGCGAGTCTCTTTCAGTACCTGTGGCTCCTCTGAAGAGCTTCTCACTCCACCCCTACTCTAAAACTCTCCAGCCCAGGGGCTGGGCTTCCCTTTCCCTAGCTTCTCATCCCTATAGAACCGAGACATTTCGGCTAGTGCCCTCTTGGTTCCCGTGTGCTCTTTTGGTTCCCTGCCCTCTTGGCTTTGGTTCTTTTCTCTCTCTTCATTCTCTTTCTCTCTGCCCTCTTGGTCTTTTTTTTTTCCTCCCCTACTTTCTTTTCTTCTCTCCTCTCATGGTCCAGTTCAGTCTGGACTCTCCCAGATGCCTCTGGCTGTTTGCTTCCTCATATCTACAATAAAACCTTTCTCCGCAACCATATCTGGGAGCAGTCATGGCCTCATTTTCATTCAATAGCCACAAGATTCAGTGAGCTGTCATTATTCCTGAGGCAGAGTATACAGGGCCTTCATCTGCCTTGTAGAAAAGATCAGAGTGCAATGGGATGGAGCTCTGTCCAACCTGAACCCTTTTGTCTATGTAAGGAAAACAGACTCTGTGTACTTGAGATAAGTTTTGTTGAAACTCAAAACATCAATGAGTTAAACAAAAGAAGAGTCAGGAGTAACAATATCCTGTCATTGGAGGGAGACAGCAAAAACTTCCCCATTGTCTGATACCTAAAGCTTTCCAGCATAGGCAAGGACACCAGAAGTTGCTTAGGGTGACTCCATTCAAGATGTAAATCACAGGCAATTATTCCATAGGGTACCTTATGCTTTGAGACTGGAAGTTTCCTCTATGTTCTTGGACATGGAGCCAACAGGCTTTAACCACCCAGTGTAAGAGTGTGAGCCTTCAGTCTTGACTCTGGAAGGATTTTCTCCACCCTCCTGTTTGCCAACATCTGATTTATGGCTAGGTCGTATGCCTCCTTCTGCCATCCGGATGTCTGAATACTCATAGTGTGACTTCTGCCCAGTGCCTGCCTTAGTGAGTCTGGGAATCTACTTATCTCTTAGATGCCATAGTAGATTTTTTTCCCCCCTGGGAGTAAAGCATGCTTATTCCCAACTACCTGTGATGCTGAATGACATCATCAAGGGAGTTTTTTGAAGGGAATAGTAAAAATATGTGTACCTACTTTAATCAACTAATTTATCTTGAAAACTGCCTTTTCCACATAAAATGAAAAAGAGAGTCTAATTGTCATAGAGAGTTCTCCAGTGTTTCCTGGTCTCCATTAAGCAGCAGTCTGCCCTTGTGCTCTCCAAAAAGAAGAATCCATATGGGACACAGTAGGAAATCAAGCAGTCAAGAGTTTAATTGGAGTGGGAGACGACCCAAGAATATACTCTTTAGAAACAAGCAAACCAAGCCAAGCAAGGACTGCAGCCTCAGCAGGCACAGAGTTTCTCCTCTGCTCTGTCACCCTCTCCCTTGAGGGTCTGTGTTAATCAAGGTTTCCATTGCTGTGATGAACCACCACTACCAAAGCTACGTGGAGAGGAAAGGGTTTGTTTCACTTACAGTTCCAAGAAACAGCTCATTGTCAAAAGCAGTGAAGGCAGGATCCTAAACAGTGCAGGAACCTGGAGGCAAAGGATTAATGCAGAGGCCATGGGGGATGCGCTTGCTTATTGTCTTGGTCCTCATGGCTTAATCCTCCTGCTCTTTTATAGAACTCAGAACCACCAGCCCAGGAATGGCACCGCCCACAATGGGTTGAGCCCTCCCTCATCAATTATTAATTAATAAAAAGCCTTACAGGCAAATCTTATGGAGGCATTCTCTTAACGGAGATTCTCTCTAACGACTTCAGGATGTCTCAAGTTGATATAAAACCAGCCAACCCAGGGAGCTTCCAAGAAAAAGGGGTGTTCTTCTCAGAAGGCCATATATCCAGAATTCAGTCTGTTATATGTAGATATATATGGTGCAAGAATATATGTGGGGGTTTAAATAAACCTTAAAGTGGAACATTTTCCTTGGGAAAAGGATAATAGTGTTTTGCCCACGCTCCCACAGACAGGGATTCTTGTACTTTCTTTAACCTGACCTAGAGTACACAGACCATTAAAAGCCATTGTCCCTTGCATCTATTCTTGAGGCCCTGAGGTGGCCACTCTGGGGTCAATCAGCACCATTATCAGTATATCTTACCCACCAGTGGACTATAACCTTTTTTCCTTGTTTCTTTTTTTTCTTTTCCTTTTTTTTTTTTTTTTTTACTCTGTTTCAGGGCCTTGAGCTTGCCCCTGATTCATTTTGTTTTTTTATGTCCAGTCTTTGATGATCTGAACACCAGTCCCTTTTAGAATTAAACTCCTGCCTTAAACTATGAGGCATAGTCTTCTCTCATGTACATCTTTTAAAGAACAAACATAGCACAATTATGTTAGCTTTAAAATATTCATCAACTTCAAATGAAAATCTTCTTTAAAGATGGAGACTTTTCAAAATGTTAAATATTACTACACTAGAAACTTCCCAAAAGATAAGACAAAATAGAATTCTGTGAAGACATCTGACACACTGACCAAAGTATTTGAGCAATATCTCTCTTTAGTTCCTATTATAGACAAAGTCATGATTCTATACTGACAGTTGACTACTACCTTGCAGCTCATAGATGTTCCTAAATTTATTCTTGTTAAATACTGGCCCATTTTTAAACAAAGCTTGTTTTTTTTTTTTTTTCTCCAGGTACACAGCAGTTTTGCTTTAGAACTGCACAACTCATCTACTTTTTGGTCAGACCAAACCAGAGCGCTTCTAAATGACAAGAAAAAAAATGGCATAGGGAAGAATGCCAAATGGAATTATTCAGAGCAAATGAAATTAAATGGATTTAAAATTGCAACCTGTCATTGCCCTTTTTCAAGTCATTGGAGAACTGAAAAATAGAATGGACCTTTGTCAAAATTGTAAAACTTCAGGAGAAGAAAAGATTTCTGTTTACAAAATCATGTTAACTGTCCAAACTGTTCAGGAACATAGGTGGCTGAATACTAAAAGACCTATGGAGAAAGCATATTCTGCCATCGTTCTAGAACTAGTAGGCATTGAAGGTGGAGAATGCAGCCTTCGCTATTTTGAGGTATGCTTCATCTACTCCTACTGTCTCCAAATCTTGTATTATGAAGGCATGTGGAACTTCTTCAAATGCCTTTTCTTCATCTATCAAGAGATTATGATTTTCAGCTTTACATTTATATGACGTATTACATTTTTTATTTGTATATGTTGAATCTTTGTACCTCCTGGAAAAACAAAAAATTGCATGTTCTCTCTCATGTGCAGATTCGAGCCTGTATAGTACACACACACACACACACACACACACACACACACACACACACACGGAATACCCCCCCCAAAAAAAAAAAAAGCTGGAGTGAAGATCAGGAGAGAGAAAAATAAGTAAAACTGGGGGTGGAAAAAATATATGGGATATGATAGAGGAAAGAGAGGGAGACAAAGGGGATTGTGGCAGGATTCTGGGGGAGATGAGAAGAAAGGAGAGACTACTAAAGTACTCTTTGGCCGGGCGTGGTGGCTCACGCCTTTAATCCCAGCACTTGGGAGGCAGAGGCAGGTGGATCTCTGTGAGTTCGAGGCCAGCCTGGTCTACAAAGCAAGTCCAGGACAGCCAGGGCTGTTACACAGAGAAACCCTGTCTCGAAAAACCAAAAAATAAATAAATAATTAAATAAACAAACAAACAAATAAATAAATAAATAAAGTGCTCTTTGTCCCAATCTGGCTTAATGATATCTAATATCTTGTATGTCAATTTAAAAAAAAACTGTGGTTAAAAATTTAACCTATTAAAAGTTTAACTAGAATGTGAAATTTAAAGGTCACAATATACAAAGAAGAATGAAGTCTGTAATCTAATGAATATTTAAATAAATAGAAAATAGTGTAATTTTCTGCATAGAGACACTTGTCTTTACTAAAAGGAATCATTTGTACTCAAATAAATACATAATTCAGTAAAGTATTAGTTCTTTAAAAAGCAATCCTCTTTAAGATTATTCTGAGTTCATCTGGAAAAGTACATAAGCAAAATTACCCAATGCATTTTAATTCAAGAAAAAATAAATTTAAAATGTTTGGAGCAGCGAATTATTGGGATCAGTGGATGATATCAAGTGGATGATTGATACCATTTACATATTTAGCATTCTTTTCTGAGAATATCAGTCGGTAGCTGGCATATGTTTGGATAACTACATGAATTCAGAAATGTCTTCTATTTAAGAAATTTTTAATTTCTTAAAGAAACTATTGAGATCCAAACTCAAGTATTTATATACACTGCAGTCATACATCTAATAGTACAATAGTGCTTGCATATTAAGTCATAGTATCTCTGGATCTCTCTTGAAAATAAGTATAGACTTTTGACCCGTAAATGCAGCTTCAATTATAGAATTGCAGGAAGTATGTAACTTTGGAAGAACCTCATCTCCACAGTACTATATTTTGAAAGTGTCCCTTTTTCTATGGATAGAGGCAACCTGCTACTGTAGACCAAGCATGGGTCAGCAACAAAAACAGTTCACGTCTCTCAGTTCCTCATTCTCAATTCTCATTATCAAGACCAATTTCAGAAAACTACTAAGTACTGATTTGCAATGGAAAAGTCAGTTATGACTGTAAAGTGTAGGAAAGCCTCACATCTTCTAGAGTTCTATGCTACAGTTGTATCTGTAATAAATAGCTGCCACTCCAAGCTGTTGGATGCATTTTGGAGGGTAACATTGTTGGGGTTCATTCCCAGAGCCCTGTGCAAGCAATTGAAGAATTATATCAATGAGTTATATATACAATTCAGGATCCAGATTGTGACCCAGGATACTTAATTTAGAACAAAAAAGCTCATTCACATACTCATCATCCTATTTTGCAAATTTGCCCTATGGATTGATATACGTATGTATGTGAGTGACGACAAAGATTCTAGCTGTTACTTCAAGTCTGGTTTGTTCTGGTATTGAGTACTGAAACAAGCTATAGAAGATAACTTGAGCAATTCATTGGGCTTGGAAAGAAGCCCATGAATCCTAAGACTAAGGCTGTAGAAATTGGTCAACACCATTTATGAGAAGAACTAATAAAACTAACTTCAAAACAAGAAATTTGGTGAAATCTGGTGATATATACCTTGTGATAATGAAAATACACACTCCTGGGAGGATGCAATGTTTGATGCTATCTTTGCCACTGAGAAAAGATTTGGGTTGGTATTAAAGGTTGGGTATATCAAGAACGCTAAAACAAGAGGCATGCAGATTAGAGAATTCTGTAAGACACATGTAGATTTCTTTAGCTTCTTTATTTACATAGCTCCCAACTACAAAATATAAGAAAACATGTCTGAGATCTTGGCAGTCATACTTCATGAAACTCGCGACTGCAGTCAAAACAGTGTTGCTTTAGTAAGCTGGTGGAATGCAGCAGTGCACCTTAGGGACCATGAACAATGTGAAATAGAGTAGCTGTGTGCTGTGTATCTGGCTTCACGGGGTTCTGGGTGAAAAGCTGGTAGTGGGTTCTTTGGTAATCACATCATCAGTGAACAGGATAGGTCCTCTTGCTGCTGTACCTATATCTTATAGCTGTTAGCTAATATTAACTTTTATGAAGTAGTCTTTTTTAATCAAGTCATTATGCAGAAGAGTTGCTTCTGAACTGTTCTTGAACCCAGGCTTTCTCTTGATCCAGACAGGACCTCCTCTGTCTTGGTACAAGCAGCTTCTCCTGTCTTGGTACAGGCAGGCTCTCCTCTGTCACAACCCACACAGAACATCTGGATGTAACTTGAATGATGCTAGTGCTGACAGCTCTGTTTCTCCCTACACTGTCACCACCTGGCCATCAGCTGTGCATTTATGAGAACCTATGCCTGTGTATGCCAATCTTTACTCCCTGGGAAGGAGTCATATTTAGCTTTCCCCAGTACAGCAAGTGAGTCTTAAATGGGTCTTAGCTGTTTCTGCTCCTTGAAACTGTCCTTCTACAAGTCTTTAAAATAACAGTTTACTTCTATCAGTGAAAACAATAAAATATTCTTTTAATTAGAGGAAATATTTTCAGTTTTTCTTGCCAGGAAGGTGAAACACATATTTTCAATGTTGTGTCATATCATGGAGATAAAAATAAATTCTACTCATAATTATGTATATTTAGAAAGTAGTTAATTGCAACGGTCACTTTAGAAACAAAAATACTATAGTACTGCTTTAATCACAAGACTTTAATCGCTTCAAAAGTCTGTGCCTGTGAAATTCATAATTCTCTTTGTAGCTTTATAAAATTAGTTTTAAGATTTTACATTGGAATTAAAACATTAGTTTTTTCATCTCTTATTAATTTAGTGATTAATTGTTCCTGAATAACAGGCATTTGTCTCTCAATAATTAGTTGATTTAAGAAACATTTATCCATGTTTACATTTGGTCCATCTCAAAAGCAGGCATGCCCAGAATGTGAAGATGTCTTCAGAAATTGCTGAAGAAAAGACAAGAAAGGGAAACACACATTTACATTTGCTCACAGAGCAAAGCCATAGGAGACACAGAAACCTTCAGCAAACAATATTTGCTTGCTCAAACATTTAGGCTTTTTTTTTTTTTAAGGCAGAGCTGGGTGATCTCAAATTTATATTTGATTTGTCAAGACAAGTAAGGTCATTTATCCAGAAATAATAAATAATTATAAAATCTTTCTTATAAAATTTGATTTCAACCTCCTGGAGAGCTGGATGTGAACACATGAATTAGATTTCTAATCCCACAGTGAGCTTTTCTGGCCATTCTAATCATAGCCTTCCTATTGTAATGTCTAAGGATTTAGCATGGAAGACTCAGTTGTGTTGTAGGTGGCAGGCCTGGTCCCAGAGTTTACAATGAGTAGATCTGGATTGGAGTCTGAGCATCTTCACTTCTACCTTGATCTGCTTATCAGAGGCCCAGCCCCCAAGTCCTGAAAACTTTTGTCTCTTTTTCCTAGATGGCTGCTGATGTGGCTCATACAGACACTGTCTTCCTTGCCTTAAGAACCTCCATGTATTTCACTCTTGTAGAAAAGGCTGCATTTTGTCAAATTCCTCAGACCATTGTTACATGTCATGGCTTCACCACTGGCCAATGCTGAACTTTTTCACCAACCTCACCAGAACCGTTTTAAAATCCAGTGATCATGCATTCAAAGAGATTGGAGGTATACCATGTTATACACCGATCTGTAGGTATGCCTTTTTCATAAGATGGAGTAGATCTTACCAGACTCTGCTGGTGTTAAGCTTTGTCTAGTCTTTCTTTCTGATTGTTTTGAACTATTGGTGTTTTCCATGTCTCTAGTTACAGCACAGAATTAATCAATATATAGAATGTTCTGCAATTTAGTCTAACCTAAGTCCCGACAGTGTAAGCTAAAATATTTGAGGGTCGCCAATACTAGCACATGGTCTAAGTGATAAGAACAGAAGACAGAAGCTGATCAGGTGGGACATTTTTAGAACCATCCATGCTAATGGTTAAGACACCGGAAGAGAGACTGTCTGCTTCAATGTAGTCTTTTGCCCCTTCCTGGAAGCTTCATAGGAGGCAGGACTTGACTAAAACTGAGAGGAGATCCCTGGACACTTCTTAGCTGAGCCAACTGAGTTAACCAGAGTATCTCCCTTCCCAGTTAAAATTCAAATTATTTCTTTCCTCCAAATTCTCTATAGTAAAATTCTATATTTCTAAAACTTACCCGCTGTGGCCAGTGAATTTCATTCTTTAAATTCATGAGACAAGAACCCAAAAGCCACTAGCTCGGGAGCTTTGACAGCCATGGAGGCTTTGTTTTGTTTGCTTTGCTTTGCTCTTTGCTTTGCTTTGTTTTGTCTTGTTTTGGTACCACAGTCCCTAACTGAGGCCTACCTGAGGTAATTGGAAAGGTCTCTGTTGGATTCAAAGATGCCTCTAGATACCCCACATCATAATTTCTAATGGTCTCATTCTTTTACCAAGGAAATTTAAGGATCCCTGCACAAGGTGCCACATGAAAATCTGGGGTCACTTTTAGGGTTCTTAGTCCCATTAATAAAATAGTTTTAAAATGGATTCATTAGAGAGCCAGCAGGCTACTGTCTGTCTGTCTGTACATCCATGGCACTAATAAATTTTAATAAATCTCTTATCTAAAAGGACAGAGACCGCGACTTGATGGGACCCTCGGCGATCCACGCTTCGCCTCAACTCTTCCCTGTCGGCGTCCCTTCACCAAGATCATGTTCAAGAAATTTGACGGGAAGAGTGTGTGTCCAACTGCATCCAGCTGAAAACCTCCCTTAGTAAGGGCATTAAAAGCCAACTGACTGAGCAGTGTCCAGGTAGTGAGCTGTGGCTTAATCAAATCATGCCTAAGAAAGATACCATCAAAATAACGAGATGCCATGAACACATGGAAATCCTTACAGTTAACGGAGAATTACTGCTTTTCAGTCAGAGAAAAGGGCCTCTTTATCCAATCCTAGGATTACTTCACAAATACCCATTTATCCTGCCACACCAGCAGATCGGCAAAGGAGCCACCAAATTTGCGCTCAGTGGTGCAAATATCATGTGTCCGGGTTTAACATCTCCTGGAGCGAAGCCCTACACTGCTGAAGGAGATACCATCATGGCGGTCATGGCAGAAGGCAAAGAGCACGTCCTGTGTGTTGGAGTCATGAAGATGGCTGCAACACACACCGAGAAAGTCAACAAGGGGTCGGCATTGAGAATACTCATTATCTAAATGACGGCCTATGGCACATGAAGATGTATAAGTGAGCCCCAGACACAGTGTACTTGAGCTAAATATAAATATTGTGTTCTTAAAAAAAAAAGGACAAACACACACAATGTCCCCCCTTGAACGCCAAACTCAAAACCTTTCAACAGATAGTCAAATTTTCAGTCAGAATATAAAAGAAAAAGAGGAATGTTTAACAAAATGAATACAAAATACAGAGGGGTACTAGGAAACACTGGTGATTACCAATATAAATCTCTGAGACCAGCCATGAAAATGGACTTTGTTACCTGTTAGTGGGACAATTTGCCCCAGGGGTGCTGCCATGTAGAACCCTTGAGCAAAAGGAAGCTCTTAGCCCTCATATGACAGCTGAACTGAGAGGGGCTGATATGTAGGGATACTCCACATCGAAGGAGTGGGATGGGTGGGAGAGGGAGGAGAGAGTGGGAGGAGTGGAAACAGGAGGGGTGGAAAGAGGGCACTGTGATGGAGATGTAACTTGAAGTAATAAATAAACATTAAAAAAAAAGAAAATGGAAATTTTTTCAATGCATAACAAACAATGAGCTAATTATTTCCCTTCTGGAAATGCCCCATAGATCAATATAACATGCATCCTTACTGTGACCCCTTACAAAAAACATCAGGTGGCAACACTACAGAGGGAAGATTCTATAAAGTATCACTCATGAATAGATCATGTGGAAAACTGTTTACTATTTTCATGTCAGCAAGAGATCTAGCCTTGTTTTTGTCATCCATGTCTTCATTCTCTTTGATGGTCTCTTGGTGCTGGAGCTCTCGGCAGCATACAAACACAGTAGGAAACAGCATGTTTGAAGAATCACGGGCCAGAATCATGAGGTAACATGAAGAAAAGGTTTAAATGTCACAGGCCTAAGAAAGTTTTCAGAACTGACCCACCTTCATATTGTCCTTCCTCAGAATTTGTACAAACATTGAATGTGAGGTAAAGATTTACATCAAAAAATATTTCTCAAGAAAAGCTGAAGTGGTAGGAGCGAAGATGGCAGCGACCTACACTGACACATTCTGAACGCGGGGAAAAAAGAGCCATAAAAAACACAGAGTTACTGGGCACTGTGCAAAAACCAGAGGGGCTACACCCCCCCTCCCCCCGGGAATGCTCACAGCTCCCAAGGGACTGTTAAAAGTCCCAGGGCAAGGCTCTCCCCATCTCTCACAGACACGGAGGCCACTAAACCGGGGATTCGGGAACTCCCATTTGGTGAGGCTCCTGGTAAGATCGTTCCCAACTTACAGCAGGCAGAATCAGGGTCCACTTGGCCATAGATCGCTGTCCTATTGGGCTCCCCACACCTCAGGTTGAACTTACACCCACTTAGAAAAGGTTGCGAGATAGTGGAAGCCTTAGCAAGGAATAAACAGGGGGCTCAGCGGGTGGTCCGCAGCCGCTCGTGAAGCGGAGGGCGGGAGGTTCCGAGAGAGCGCAGGAAGCTGGGAACACAAAAGCAGGCGGGAGGGGCGAAATCTCGCACACTCACGATTGCGCAGCTGGGGAGCGAGCACGGCTGGCAGGAAAAAATCCCCGCCAGTCCACGGCAGGTCATCTGGGGAGAGAGACAGGCGCAGGAGGGACCAGGGGTCCGTGCACCCACGGCGGAGCTGCTGGGACGAGAGGTGCACTCAGGCAGCCAGAGGATCCGGGGCTTGGGGTACCCACGGGACCCGTGGCGGCGCAGACAGAAAGGAAATCAGGCACAGGGTCCAGCCCTGTGGCGAGAAGACTAGAGAGAAACCAGAAATCGGGACCATAGCTGTATCCTGGAAAATCCAGACATATCAGGTGTGGAGCCAGACCCTGTCAGCCTCCGGGACGACAAACAAAGCCCACAGAATCAGTGCCTGGGCAAACAGGCCCATACCATCAGAACCATTACAGGCTGATAACTCAGAGTGCAACATAGAGAAGTCTGAATTGGGAGCAGTGAAACAATCCTGGTCCATTACTCACAACCTGGGAATAGGCTGCACCAGATCACAGTGCCTCTGGCCATTAAAACCACAGTGACCCTGATATCCCCCTGTAAGCAACGACAGATAGCCAAGTAACTCGTCCCCTGCACCAAATCATCCACTGTGGTTCCAAGCACAGAAAAAAGACAGCTAAATGCATTCAATGGTGAAAGTCCAAAAAAAAAAAAAATAGAAATCAAGGAATTATGACTCCAACAAAGCAGAACCACCCTAGCTCATCCAATTCGGATGACCACACACCAACAGAAA
>CAJQZJ010031840.1:5795636-5813983 GCA_907164525.1 Lophiomys imhausi
GCCAAATAGGTATAAACTGAACATTGGGAAGGTATACTGGGCCAATTTACTCTCATAAATGTGGCATATTTATATCTATGGTTTTGTATAATACTTACTGTTATAAGAGAAGGAACCAACTGTTGGACTGAAAGGGGAAACCTCTGGAGGGAAGAGGGTGGAAGGACGGGTTAGGAAGGGGGAATAGGGAGGGGTTTGTTACTGAGATGTAACTTGAAGAAAAAAAAATAAAGTATTTAAAAAAAAACAAAAAGAAAAGCTGAAGTAATTTGTCACTCCACTCTTTGTCATACATAGTGTCTCTCTGTACATATTACTATAGCTTTAAGTGTCAGAAAAATGAGCTTATTTCCATAACTTAAATGTCATCTTTCAAGGCTGTAATCCCAATTTTACATGGAATCCCTTTTAAAGGTACTTTTAAACTTGCCTCGGTTGGTTTATGAAATTCTTGCAGCTTTAGCCAACCACTGTGGTAATCCTGGGTATTTTACATTGACAAAACACAGCAACTGCTATGTTACATTGATAAAAATCTGAGCCATCCCATGCAATTTAATTAGAAAAAGCTATTGAGACATAAGGCCATGATAACTGGGTGAATAGAAAAGTGCTATCCAGCATGCATGGTTTAGGATTAGCCAGCAAAAAGCCACTCCTAAATCTTGCAGAAGCCCAAACTTAGCTGGCACAGAGAGGTCACCTTGCTTGCCAAAATACTCTTCCAGCTCTGAATTTGTGTTTGCCTAGTGAATGTTTGCTTCATTCTTTAGGCTTCCCTCTATTCCCAAGTCTAATAAATCTCACTAGTGATAAATATATTCAGCCTCTGTTTCCCCTGTTCCAATGAGGATCCATTTCTTCTGGGTAAATTTTATTCTATCATACTTGGGAAAGATACTGATTAATTTCAATGATCCTGTGGCTGTGTTACAAAGGGGTAATGCTCAGTCTCATTTTTCAGCCCAGAAAAAAAAATGTACTGGTAAAATATAATTTAGAAAAAAAAAAAAAGGGAAATACATGCATTAAATCCCCTTCACAGAACATGTGACTTTCAATAATGGAGAAGGGAAATTTGACAAAAGTATTTTGTGTTCTGCAAAACCCAGTGTTCCAGGCAAAATAGATTTTGAAATTTAACTAAGGCTAAAGTTCTGGTTCCTGAATTCTTCTCTGTGAGAAAACATTCTCCTAACTTTTTTAGATTTTCAAGCCTGCTTTTTATAGTTTTTTTTTTTTTTCTGTGCTACAAAAATACACAGGACATAGTCTTATCAGGGAAACAACTTAATTTAAAAATTAATGATTATAATTAACTAAACAAATATTATTAAGGGCTTGTTGGGTCCTATTTGATGAATAAGATTCACATATTTTTGGTCTATGAATCATCTTAACATTCCAATAGAAAATGAAGATGGAAATCCAAGGAAAGAATCCCCTAAAACATTCCTATGACTGAACTCTGCTCCTTGGACTAGACACAACTCCTGAACTCTAGGAGATCTTGAAGGGCCCTTGATGGGAAAGGTTGAGTACATAGTTATTTAGCAAACTTCCATTCAGAACACCTAAAGTACATACAGCAAGTTGCAGGAGTTATATGTGAACCTGCTTTTTAATGCTTGTTTGCTAAATATGGGCAGAGTAATAATCCACAGGCAGATTTCCTCTGTTTCATTCTCTCCTGCAAACAGCTAATAAACTCACAATCGGCAAAGAAACAGAGTTGTTGGCAAGTCCAAACTGGTGCCCCCTTGTGCTACACAGGCTTCCTGCCTTCCAAGATTTATACAAAAGACAGGCTCTAAAATGCCTTAGCAAGTCATGAATACATTTACAATCACCAACGATGGCCCATTTCGAACATTCATCATGCCTATAAATAAATCATGAATTTACCCAGATAAAAACCGCTTCTGACATTTAGTATGCTAATTAGCCAAGTTTCAAGTGTGAGATGCAGATAGCTGAGACACTTGTACCTGTTACCTTCCAGAAAGCGGCATTTTCTGATTGCTTGTGGTCCATCTCTTCAATCTCCATCTCCTGGCCATTGACTTAAAACTGAAGCTAACAATGGTGAATGATACCGAATGATACTGTTCTACTGAAACATTTTCAAACTTCATAAACTAGACTTGGTTATTATTACTATTAAACATTTTGAGACAGTATTTGCAGCAATAAATCGTGGCACAGCAGCAAAGCTATGCCTCCCTGGTTCTGTTTTTGGTTACTTTGTGCATCCTTCCAGGAGATAATGTTCATTTTACCACATCTGTGTCATGTGACCTCATCAGTTTAAATAGGTAAACACTGCTCATGGTAGAAGTCCTGGTTAATTCCTGCTCCTTGGATGGCTGTTGATTTGAAACACTTCAGATAGAAATGGCTACATGAACAGAGGAGCTTTAAAGGAAAAAGAATGCCACTGTGCTTTTCTTTTCCCTTTTAATGCTAGTTGCTAAGCATTAGAATTGTGAAAACTATTTTTACATTTAAAAGCATTTTCATTATCTTGCTCTTATGAATTCGTAAGTACACAGAGGCAGATCCTGAAAGAGTGAACAGGATTTGACAATAAGTCAAGAGAAATAACCATTATGGCCAATCTTCTAAATAAGTATATTCCCTGCTGGCATTCCAAAAAAGCCCAGGGGAGCCAGCCAGGAGCTACAGAAACATAACTGTCTTTGAAGCTTGCAGTTTTGGGGGAAGTCAACTAACATTTGTTGAGTCATTATGTGTCAGGCACTGTGCCAAATAACTTATATTCACTATTATACTAAATATATTCAAAGTAATCCCATTAGAAAAGCTTAGCCCGATGATGCTCTGGAGTTATTGTCAAATTGTGTGTGTGTGTGTGTGCGTGTGTGTCTGTGTGTGTGTCTGTATGTGTATGTGGGTCTCTCTGTGTGTGTGGGTATGTGTGTGTGTCTCTCTGTGTGTGTCTCTGTGTGTGTTTGTCTGTGTGTATGTGGGGGTGGGGGGTCCATGTGAATGGCTAGCCAAAAACATTTCTTTTCATACTTTTACTTCATTTACTTTAAGTATATTAGCAATATTACCAAAGCCTCTCATGAATTAGGTGGGTGCTCTGCCATAAGCTCCACACACCCCAGTCCATCTTCTATAAAAACCTCCAATAGCAAAAGTGTGGTTTTCTACAATAAATCATCTGTTAATTCTCTGTGAAAGCAAATTGAGTGTTGTATGTAGTTTGACCTTGGGTTTCACAACTTGCAATTGTTGAAATGAGAAGTAGATTTGTGGATCCCAAGGTCTCTTACACTGCTGTAGACTTGGCTACAAAGCAGGGCTCCTAAGATCCACTTCTCAGGCTCAGTAACTTGCTGTAATTATTCACAAGATGAGAAGAAAGGGTTTACTTACTGTTATCTAGTTTACTATGTTGATACAAGTTGAACATAGCAAATGGAAGATATGCACAGGTATGAGGAAAGTACATGTCTCCTGTGTTGGGACAGGGTATGGAAAACCCTTTCCTTCCCTAAATATGCTGCTCTCCTGGTCAGCATCCCATGCATTAACAAACCAGGAAATTCTCTAACTGCCATTATTTAAGGTTTGTAAACCAGTCACGTTGGAGTGCCATGAATTAAACCATCAGCCTTTGGGGATTGCCTCTATCCTACCCTCATCTCCACTTCTCAGTTATCACCAGACAGAGGGGAAGATGGTGAGTTTGAACCCTTTAATCTCATGCTTGTTTCCTCTACAAGCAATCCTCATCCTTCCAGACCCATTGGCATAAACTCAAGTGTATTTGAAAGGGATGTGTTATGAATTATAGACCATGTCTCTCATGACATAGCACTTGAGGGAGGCCAAATCTTCTGTGCCAGGAACTGAAGTGAGAGAGAAAATATATATTTACTACATCATCCTGGTATGTAGTCACCATGAAAATGTACTGAAGGCCTAACATCCCCCCCCTCCATTTCAGAATGTGATTATATGTGGACATAGAACATTTAAAGAAATGATGTTAAAATAAGTCTATGAGAGTACTCTCTGATCACATCTCACTGTATTCTTATAGAGGAAATTTAGCCCCAGAGAGCCAACAACAATGTACATACATAAATGAAAGACTTACTGGGACCACAAGAAGAAGACAACCAGGTGTCTTTCGGTTACTTTCCCCTTGCTTTGACGAGACAAAATAACCAAGACAACAAATAGAAGAAAGCATTTAATTGGAGGCTAGCTTATGCCGTCAGAGGATTGGTCCATGACCATCATGGCCGTAAGAGGAGTGGCAGGCAGACATGCATAGCACTGAGAACTTCCATCTTATCCACAAGTTGGAAGCCCAACCCCAGTGAAACACCTTCTCTAACAAAGCCACTCCTCCTCCCACAGTGCCACACCTCCTAAACCTTCTGAAACAGTCCACCAACTAGGGACTAAGCATGCAAATATAGACTCATGTCTATATTCTCATTCAAACATCAAAATACTGTAAGGCCAGGAGAAAGGCTTCAGAGAATCCAGCACCACAGATGCCTGCTTCTAGCATTGTAGTCTCCAGAACTGTGAGGAAAAAATGAAGCTTTGGAGTTAAATACCTTGTCTGGTATTGTTAAAACAATACTGGCAAAGGCAAAATGAAATGTAAATATGGATACTGACATTAATTTTAAATAGGGTACATCCTTAAACTATCAAAGAACTCTAATATATAAGTTAATGAAAATAATTTTAAGAAACCCTTCCAAGTGACAAACTAACAAATGGGATGCCATCTAAAGATCATAAATGAAGTGTATGTGGAACAGAGATGGACAAAAGTTGGCAGTGGATGAATTTATTTGTCTGTTGTGCCTTCTGTGACCAGCCTAGGTAATAGGAAGACAAATTTAGTGCTGTCCCTACCCTTAAAGGCTCAACAGCAAACCATACATCATGTCTGTTATAAAAATATTCCTAACTGCCCAGGGTGGGGATGACTTACAAGTTTTCTCATCAACCAGAGGGCTGAGAAAATGTAAGCTGAATTGTCTTCAAAGGCTGTTCTTGAAAGACACTGATCTAGTGAACCATTTCCTCGGTGTAGAGATCTGTGATAACAGTAAATGTGGCACTGGAAATGGCGCAGGCAATCCAAGGTTTGATGAAAGTTAGACAATCTTTGCATGCCATCTGTGCTTCTACATTCATTTTGCTCAGAATCTACTCTGACCACCTTGTCTGAGACGTGCCCTCTCCATCCAAGACAGCTCTGACCTTCTGTCTCTCTCCTCTGTAATCCATTTTGTTTCAGAACAGCAGAGTGATAGTTTCATATACACTTAATAGGGTTTCTAGTTTGAATAGAAAAGAATACCTGTCTCTTTTCCATTGCTAGTAGGGCCCTCTGCCTGCCTAGCTCCCCAACCGCATCTGTAGTAACCATTTTCAGTACTGCTTTCTACACAAACAAAGAACAGTTCTCCTCATTTTCTGTTGCCTTGCATCAGACAAGATCTGTCTGCAATGTTATTATCCTTCATATGTCTATACCTGCATCTGTTGCAGTTGCATTTCAGCTTAAACATGATCCCCTTATATCAACCTTTTCCGAGTATGAGTATACAATGGAGTGTATCTGCCATTTTGCTTTCTACTCATTAACCGCTATCTCCTTGTGTGTTTCTTCTATGCCCACTCCCAGACCCTCACAGAAATGAAGGCTCTCTGGAAGTGCTGACTTCCTGCCTGTTTTCACTGCTGCATCTCAGCATCCAAGGTGTGTGCCCAGGGTGAGCTCTGAAACTGTTTTAATTGGAGCTTTGTTAGAGGTAGGCAGGTAAGGCCATTGTTAACACTATCACTGAAATCCACAAACTGAGACAGAAACTAGTTGGATTTTTTTTTTCTTTTCTGTTTTGGTTTCACTTTGTTTTAGTGGAGCTGAGGATCAAATCCAAGGCTTTACATATGTGAGGCAAGCTTTCTACCACTAAGTTATATCCTAGTCCTGCAACAGTTTGTATCTTAAACTGTTCTTTGTGGGATATGCACCCTGGATTCATTGGTCACACAGTTCTAGTGTATTAGGTTTAAAAGAGCTTCTTGAAAGTGGCAGCTTTAAGAGTATATAAGTAACATCTAATAAAATATTTCTTTACTCAGAAAACAACTGAACACTCAAGTTCACAGGGCTCATGTTCTTTGGAATGCACAAGCTCTGCCACTGAAAGTAAACATTGGGGCCATTTTAGTGTTAGAGTCTTTAATAAAAGTGAATGATTAGGTGCAGAGACCCATACTCAGTCTTAAAAAAGAAAGCCTCATGTTCCCTGAGCACTGGTGATGGTCACGGGGCAGTAAGCCTAAATATTCCAACTTGATAGTTTTCTAAGTTGATTTTAACTAGTCAAAAGCTAAATGTTTTGGAAACTCTTCACACTTCTGTGGTCCTATGTCATCCAGGGCCAAGATGGAAGTGCAGGCTTCTTGCAGAAAATGGTGAAACACAGAATGAGATCCATGTCACAGGATATGCACCCATCTAGAGCCAGAAAATAGATTTTCTCCATAACAAAGTGTTATATCCCTACAATAAGTATGCTGGAGAGGAAGACCCTCTCTGACAGGCACCATAAGTCACAGCCCTTTTGGCTAAGCTAGTGGCACCAGGCCAGGTTGCAGCAGGGATCTCAGGGCTCCTAAACAGAGCCAAGGGGTGGCAGCAGTGGCCACAGTGACTGGAGGTGGTGATGGAGACATGAGCTTTCTGGCAGCAGCGACAGAGATAAGGCAGAGGCAGGAGCTTGTGCTCCAAGGGCCCTGAAATGAGCTCTGCCTGGCAGTGGCAGGAGCCTGGCTAGGCGAATTCTTCTGGGAGGAGAAGGCCCTTCCTTCCCAAGTGTTACAGCCCAAAATAAACAGTGAGTGTCTCAGATGATCTTTGACGAAGTGAATGGTGGAATTGTTTATTTTATGAATAGGGACATTATAAACCTTGGGCAGTGGGAGAGGTTTGAGGGGGTAAATGTATTTGATTGGCTGGGGCTAGGAGTGCCAGGGATGCTTCATTTATGTGCAACAGCAAGGTCCTATCATAAGATAGGGAATGAAGTACCTAATTATCCTATGGACAGCAGGACATGGGGGTGGGGGGAAGAATGTCAGCAAGGAACTGTGTCAAAGGTCACACTCCAGGGCTATGTGACATTCCTCAGGTAGAGGGTGTGGGATTTCCCTCAATAAGGCAGACAGGAGGGAACCCAGCTGAGAATGGAAGTCAGCCATTTAGCACCTAGCTCAGGAGCTTTCCAGTAGTGTCAGGATTTGACCTTAACAGTAGGGTATCCTGATACACTTCAGGGATTTAATCCACTTGCCATGGACGACTAACCCATTCTTTAAATGACATTCAAGTCTTTAATTAAATATTGTCATAAATCCACTCTAATTAATTTGTGAGGTTATTTAAATATTAAATAAAAATATAATGAGGTTATTTAAAACAATTATTCAAAATTCAAATTAGTTAGTTGTCCCTCCTAGTTTTAGAGGTTAAAATGGTAATAAACATAAATGACAATAACCCATAAATAGGTAATTTTCTAGACCAAAATGTTAACAAAAAACCTTTTGTAATTTTTTACAATTTTTCCTCATTTGCTTATAGACTACACCATCACATCTAAGATGTGTAGTTATCAAGGTTCATACAAAAATTTTGTCACTAACAATGTAGTAAATGCAGTCCCTTTGTTAATTAATTTGTTTACTTTACTTATTGATTGCAGCTTCCTCTCCTTCTTTTCCTCACAGTACCTCACTCACACCTCCCCTCCCATTACCTGTCTCCTCAGAGAAGGGGAGGCCTCCCATGGATATTAACCAGCCTTGGCATATCAAGTTGCAGTAGGACTAGGCTAGGCGCATCTCCTACTGAAGCCAGATAAGGTAGCCCAGTTAGGGGAAAGGGCTTCAAAGTCCCACCAGCTGTTAGGGAACTCACATGAAGACCAAGCTGCCCATCTGTTACGTATGTACAGGGAGCCTAGTTCTGTCCAGCGCATGCTCTTTGGCTGGTGGTTCAGTCTCTATTTGTCCCTACCGGTCCTGGTTTTCTTGTGTTATCCTTGATCTCTATGGTTCCTTCAGTCCTTCCTACTCCTCTTTCACAAGGTCCCCCAAGCATAGCCCGCTGTTTGACTGTCTGTCTCTGCATCTGTTTCCATCAGCTGCAGGGTGAAGCCTCTCAGAGGACAGTTACATAGCCTCCAGTTTGCAAGTGTAGCAGAACATCATTAGTGGTATCCTGAGTTGGCTGTGATGTGTCTCAAATTGGTTGGCCATTCCCTCAATTTCTGTATCCAGGACAAATTTTGGGTTGAAGATTTTGTGGGTGGGTTGGTGTCCCCATCATCCATATGAAGTCTTGCCTGGTTACAGGAGGTAGCCATTTCAGGTTCTATACATTGAACAGATTTTTATTCC
This sequence comes from Lophiomys imhausi, assembly GCA_907164525.1. NCBI lineage: Eukaryota > Metazoa > Chordata > Mammalia > Rodentia > Muridae > Lophiomys > Lophiomys imhausi. The sequence continues at coordinate 5,804,106 of CAJQZJ010031840.1, forward strand.
TCTTTTTAATGGAAAATTAACATGGGGTACTAAAAGCATGAGTTATTGTCCATATATTTGTGATACTGAAGGGTTTTTTTTGGAATAGTTTTTCTTAGAAGCTTGACTTTTTTTCTTCACCACCACACAAACATTTAAATATGGAAATTCTAATGCTATTAACACTGCTATTTATATATTGGTGTACCAAGATTCATTTTTGGTTTCTGGACTAAGAATAGTTCCTTTCTGTGCATGACTACAGGCAATTCAGAATTATAGGAACTGTATTCTCAGAGATGTTTAAGTCAGACCATATTTCCCTGTGGGTGCTGCTACATACATTTGTTTGGCTCTTATGCCGCTTCAAAAGCCTGCTTACACCAAAAAAAAATTTAAAATGTTTTAGTAATAGCACAGGTCTAAACCCCATATCCTAGAAACAGGAAGTTATCTGGTACAGAAAGAGAAAGCTTCTGCATTCCTAACCCCATCTACAGAAACTGTTCTCAGTGCTAGTTTTCAAAGCAAGATTTCTCAAGTTTCAAGGAATATAGAAGTCATCTGAGGGTTTTATTAAAGTATATATTCTGCTTTATTAGGCTTAGGATGGAGCCTCCAGCTACATTTTTAGTAAGCTCCCAGGAAATGCTGTATGCTGGTCCTTAGACTGCAATTTGAAGGGGAGATTAACTAGTCATACAATTTCAGTCCCCACAGACGCCTACTCCCTAAATTTACTATAACAACCTGCCATCACCCCTTCCCTTTAAGTTTCCCATGTCATACTAATCATAAAACCCCTGGTTCCCCTACTATAGCTAGCTTTAGGAGAAAAAAGCAGTAACCTATTATTTCATCTTTATGTGAATAATGTCACACTAGCCCTAAAAATTCTGTAATTATTTCTTTTAATAGCTCTAGGGATCAAACCCAAGTCTTCCTGCATACTTGGAAAGCACTCTACTGCTGGGGATTTTGGTTTGAAAAGGCATGTCTTATTTAAATGGTATCTCCAGGGAAATTTGGAATGTCGTAAGAACATAAAGCCAATCTCTGATGGTTCATGCCTGGGGGGCCTAGCAACCTGGGAAGTCAAGGCAAGACGATTACTTGAGTTCAGGAATCCCAGGCTAACCTGGGAAACACTGTGACAATGAACATGGAGTTCTTACCCAGGGATGCTTTTGAGCCAAGATCTGCCTTAATGTTGGAACTGCATCCCAGGACTCAAGGCTCCTCAGTTATTTCTACATCTTTCCAGTAATCCCAAGTCTAACAAACTTCTGGACTGACAAAGTCTGTGACATTGACATAGGGTGACTATTTTCTTTTGACTAAATTGTACCTGAAACAACTTGTGTTTATCAAGAAACTACTATGTACAAAGGCTGTGATAAGTTGACAGAGGTATAGAAATAAGCCTGAGCTCATGGCCGGAGTTCATGGCTTGATTGGGATCAAGAACCTTTTGCCAAATTCTTTCCTGAGAGCAAATTGTATTTCCCATGTGTCATCACTTAATCTATTTGCAGAAAACTAGCTGGGAGCTAGGGAAAATTGCTTTTGGGAGAGCTTTTGTTCTGAAGACTGCATTAGTCTTCCAGCTGAAGGTCCTTGATCATCACTCTCACTTTTACCTGATCACTTCTGTCCCTCGATTTACCCACTTGCAGTTCTGTAGACCTGACCCAGCAGCACACCTACTGCTTAATTATGAATTTGTTGTATGCTAAAATAGAGCCATTATATAATATCGACTCTTTAAACTGCATGAGAGACTCCTGGTCTAATGTGGTCAACAGATTTGAATTTTAATATTTGACTGATGTGGTATAAGAATAAGAGTGAAGAAAGCAGTTGCCACAGGCCTCACCACGTTTACACTTGTAGACCCTCTACCTGCCAGTTACTGATGGCATGCCCCAGAACAGGATCGCAAAAGCCTGTTTTCTTCTCACTAATTGCTTTCAGGCTATGAGGCAGTCAGTCTGTTTCTCCATGTTCTTCTGCCATTGACATTTGTCATGCCCACGAGCGGCCCAAAGCATTGGTTCTGTCTAGTCTTCAACCTCAAAAAGTTCAAGGAAAAAAAAATCAGCTGTCTCTCTTTGTAAATTAATTTGTCTGGTGTATTTAGCTAGTGTACTGGACTCTGACCAGCACAGATAGTAAGCAGAAGAGAAATAGGTAAAAGGTTGGATAAAGAGATTTATTTGAAGGAGTTGGCTCATACAATGAGAGCAGTTGTTAAGTCTGACAACTGCAAGTAGACAAGCAGGTTGAAGACAAGGGAACAACACCTAGGTTGTAGCTAAAACCTGAAGTTGATTTGGAAGAATTCCTTCCTTTTGAGGAAGTCAGTTCTTTTCAGACTTTCAGCTGATTGAATGTGACCCAGTCCCACAAGAAAAGGCAAATTTTCTTACTCTTAAATTTTCTTACTCTTTAAGCTTACTGAACACAATGTTTATCTCATCAAAATTATCCTTACAAAAGTATCAAGAATAAAATCTGTCCACTTATCTAGTGAAAAGCTAAATTGACTTGCAAATTAACCACTGTCTCAGGAACAAGTGTCCATGGAGTTCACATTGTATTTCAAAATAATATGGAGCAACACCTCATCCGTGAGAATTATCTTAAGGCTTCTGGGGACAAATCTGACCCCATAGCTAGAACATTTCATCCACTGTGTGTTCTCAACCCAGATTCTATCATCTGTGTTAATACAGCCAGGAAAATAAAGCTTTTTCCTCTGCCTTGAGCAGGGATCAGAGGAGAACAGAGAAGGGCAGTAAAACTATTATTAGGGAGGAATTTATTCTCCTACTTTTCAAAGAAATATTCATTTCAAAATTACTAGAATCATTTACAAAATCTTAAAGTTGATAGTTCATGTGGTAAGCTATACAACAATGGAGGAGAAACATTCAATTTGCATAAACATGCTGTACTTAATTCCTTTTAACAGTATCTGGTTTCTTTTATGTTTACAGGTTAATGACCCTTTCATGTTGACTCTGAGTGGTCCCTTTGTTTTCAGTTTGTTTGTGATTTTCCCAATGAAAAAATATCTAATCTTAAAAAATATACACTCTAAAAACTTATATGGATGGAGAATGTGGCCACATTATATAATGCAGATAAACCATTTGGCTCTTAGCTCCATACAAATAAAGAATAGGAATTGACATTCAGCTCAAAACAAAATCATCACAGACTGCTCGTTGGATATGCTCTATGGGGATTTTCAAAATGAAGTAATTTGTGTTCAAAATGTCAGTGCATTGTGCATGCTTCAGCTATGTGAAGTACCATAGAGAGAACCTTGTTTTTTAATATAGAAGAAGTTATTCGACTATGAACCATTGAAGTCTATGCTTCTCATGTTTCTAGAAGATGAAAAGTTATCCATAAGGGTAATCTATGCCTCATATGCCAATTTAAAGTAGGTTCTTATCTTATTAACCAAGCCATGGTGGATTTATTTTGTTCTGAAAAATGAACACATTTCACTTATAGTGGATTGGTCAGTTATGTCCAAATGAACTAATATTTATGAGGTGAGTATCTGTATAATAATAATGATCACACCCTTAGGCAGAAGGAGGGACAGAAGAACTACAGTGGGAAGATATCATTTAAAGTCAGCAGTGTGTAAATACATGAGCACCAGAAATTCACGATGGACACATAAGTCTAATATCCCAGGTGGTAGAGGGACTGTCTTTCTTTTTTTTTTTTTTTTTTTTTATACTTTATTTTTTATTTCTTCAAGTTACATCTCAATTGAAATCCCCTCCCTACCCCGCCTCCAGTCCCACCCTCCCACCCTCTTCCGCCTCAACCCACCCCTCCCCTTCCTTTTTTTTTAAGTTTAAGATATATCTTTTCCCCCCAACAGCTCCCCCTTTCAGTCCAACAAATGGCTCTTACTCTTATAATAATAAATACAATACAAAACAACAGAGGTAATTAGGCCAAAATTATGAGAGTTATATGGCTTGGCATACAATCCCAATGTCCAGTCTATATGTATTTGGCACCTGACTTCAACATTCTACTGTCGATCTATCTCCATGAGTTTAAAGTTCTATATCCAACTCAACTTTCATCACAATTTAAAAAGCATCTTCTTAGAACACCTTCTTGATTCCCAAACAACTCAAAATTTAACTATGAGACTCTAGCTATCTATTCTTCAACCACCTCAGAGACCTGAGAGGGACAAATATATCTGATTATATAGGAAGTGCAAGGCTGCAGCTTCCCAATCTAAGAAATGACATACCAGTGGCTGCCTGGACAGCTCCCATTTTCTCTCCATACATTACAGCATCAATCTTCAGTCATTTGGCCCCATTTCTCTGACAGACATTGATTGTAGAGCAGGGGTTATGAAGGACTCTCCTACCCTGTCTTGGCAGAGCTAGGCTGTCGACTTACCTGCTTCCAAGTTTTGTCCTTTTTGGACAGCAGTCTGTCTACAGTTGAAGCAAGGGGTTTTTCCTACCCTGTCTTGGCAGAGTTAGGCTGTCGATTTCCCCGCTACCAAGTTTTGTCCTTTTTGGACAGCAGTCTGTCTGCAGTTGGTGCAAGGGGTTTTTTTTTGCCAAGAGAAAGGCTTGCCACCAATTCAACCATCTTACAGTGGAGGTTCTTCGATGCTTATCCTCTACTTGGAGTAGAATAGGGTTGCCGTCAGGCGCTGATATGTCTTGATATAAAAAAAAATCTTGATTTAAGATAACATCTTTGAATGCCATATTCTGCAGATCTCAAGGGGTTTTTGAAGATGCCCTATCCATCTCTTGTATTTAGATAAGCAAATTTTCCTTGTCTCTTAGCAACTTGATTACTGGGTAGTTTAGAGAATATCTGTGATAGACTGTCATAGTAGCCAACAAAGAGACATGTTTGCATGACTAGGAGTTTGTTTTAACTATCCTAGACCGTTTTAGACGGTTGGTATCAAGAGGTCAGAGCTTCACATTTTATTTTTAAGTATCTCTAGGTATGATACCATTGGGAAGCATTACCTTTAAATTTGTATCAATATACAAAGATCTATTCAATTGTGGTTAAATATACTCTAATTATGTATCAATATACCAAGATCAATGCCTATGTAGCCCAATATAATCTTAATATTACGTCCATATGGAAGGGTCAATACCATTGTGTCCAACTATAATCTTAATTTTGTATCAATATACAAAGATCAATACCGGTGTAATCCAATACAATCTTATTTTTGCACAATAAACAATGGTCAATACCACTTTAGCCAAATAAACTACTAAATTTGTATCAATATACAAAGGTATAAGGGCATATTCAATAATCTGCCCCTTCTTCCTGGACCTTCCTGTGCTATGTCTATATCTCATTTATCTCAAGCCCATGCACTCCTACATAGGAGAGGAAGAAGGATACAGAAAAGGAAAAGTAGGAATTCCCTGGGGCTACCCTCCAAAACCCATTAAGACAGGACCATTTATCAGCTTGTAGACTCTTCCCCTACATAACAGAGTTTTCAGTTATCCTTCAAATAACCAAAAAGATGGGCGGAGAAACACCCTCCCCACCCTCTGGGCATGGGACGTCGCTCTCTTAAAGTGACTTCCTGTTGATTTGGGTCGTAGTAGACCTGTTTGGGGCCCCAACCCAAATGGGAAAAATGATTAAAAATGTTAGTACAATCCTTTTATGTTCAGTCCTTCTGTTCTCAGCTGTTTAGATGACCTAAGGGGTTTGTAGGCAGAAGCTGGTCTTGCAGGCTTCACTGAGGTTCCGGCCGGGGCACTGTGTAGAGCTGAACGGTCCCAGCGACACTGGATTGCAGTGGTGGTTGCAGGCCCCCGATGGAGACAGCTATTGAGGAAGTCTGCCAGGCAGAATCAACTGTGTCACTCATCCTCCTTGGTGCCTGATTCTGCTCTCTGCTGAGGATTCCGCTGTCCGCTGTCCCCGGGCTCCCCTAATGGACACTTCGATTCTTCTGGAACGATAAGAGCAGAGCCCTGCCCCAATCCCAACCCTAGGACAATTGCCCTCTTTTTTTTTTTTTTTTTTTTTTCTGGGGGGGGATGGAGGGGGCTAGGTAGTACTTCTCCTGAAGCAAATTTGGCCTTCTGACAACATACAAAGCGTTATCTTTCAATCCGGGTTAAAGTAGAAATCATTCTGTCACCTTGGAGCTAAACCAGCTCTAGTGTATATATTTTGAGATCCCAAAGGACAATCTGCCTGCATCAAGAAGGCCTTTTGTAAGTAGCCTCCAAACCTAGGTCCCTCCAAATCCCATGTGTGTGTCTCTGAACTCTAATTATTGGGAACAGGGACCTGTGTTTCTCATCAGAAGGGTTCAAAGATGTGTTCCACCACTCCTGGATCGAAGTCTTTCTCTATTTAGAGTTTACCCTGCATCAGGCTGACCCTGAACTCCGGGATCTGCCTCTTTCTGTCTCCAGTGTGCTGGGAGCTGGGACCAAGGGTGTACTCTTCTTGAATGGTGGGACCAAGAGTATGCACCCTCACCACCCCGCTCCATATGACTCCAGAGTACATAAGACCACCAACTCTAAGGTGCCCCCCCCCAGTCTCCGCTGAAGTCAAAGGCATGGGCCAATACCACAATTCCCTTGTATTTTACCTTAGCTCCACGTCTTCTCTACACCTGGAGGTCTGCAAATCCAGGCCGAATGGCTGTATCCTCTGTTCCATTCACAGTGTTTCAGCCCTGCCCCCTGCCTTTTTTTTTTTTTTCTTCTAGTTAATAAATTTATTTGTTTGTTGCTTCAGGTTACATCCTTATCATATTGTCCTCTTTTCCCGCTTCCCAGCCCCACCCTCCCATGCTCTACCCCCTGACCCTTCCGTCTTGTTCCTCTGGGGTGGAGTGTCCCTGCCTAACAGTCTCTCACCACAGATCAGGAGTCATATGAGGGCTAAGCGCCTCTTCATTCACCGGGGGCCTAAGAGGCAGTACTGCCAGTGACTGGTGTCTCATTGCTGCTGGGGGAATACTAAAAAAAAAGACCAACAAACACACAAACCCACAAAAACAAAGAATATCAACAAAAAAAAAGAGAGGAAAAAGAGAAGGGAAAAGGAAAGAGAAATAAAGAAAAAAAGAAGGAAAAAGAAAAAGATAAAAAAAAAAATTATGTCCTTGTTCCTTTTGATGTGTTGGTTGTAGTACAGATATCCTGTACAAAATAGTTAAAATCCTACTATAAGTGAATAGATGCCATGTGCATCCTTCTGAGACTGGGTTAGCTCACTCAGGATGAGCTCCTCTAGATCCATCCATTTGGTTGCAAATTGCATGATTTCATTGTTTCTAATAGATGAGTAATATTCCATTGTATAGATGTACCACAGTTTTTTAATCCATTCTTCAGTTGAGGGACATCTGGGTTGTTTCCAATTTCTAGCTATTACAAATAAGGCTGCTATGAACATAGATGAGGAGACTTCCCTATGTCTCCGTGAGAGGTCCTTTGGGTGTATACCCAGAAGTGGTATGGCTGGGTCTTGAGGCAAGGTTATTCCTAGATTTCTAAGATATCGCCAGACAGACCTCCATAGTGGTTGCACAAGCCTGCACTCCCACCAGCAATGGAGTAGGGTACCCCTTTCTCCACACCCTCGCCAGCATGCGCTATCATTTGAGCTCTTTATTTTAGCCATTCTAACAGGTGTTAGGTGGAATCTCAGGGTAGTCTTGAGTTGCATTTCTCTGATGATTAAGGATGTTGAACATTTCTTCAAGTGTCTCTCAGCCCTTAGGGATTCCTCCTTTGTGAATTCTCTATTTAGCTCCATCTCCCATTTTTTGATTGGATTCTTTGGTTTCTTGGCATTTAGTTTCTTGAGTTCTTTGTAGATTTTAGATAATAGCCCTCTATCAGATGTGGGGTTGGTGAAGATTTTCTCCCAGTCTGTTGGTTGCCGTTTTGTTCGAATGACAGTATCCTTTGCTTTACAGAAACTTTTCAGTTTCATGAGGTCCCATTTATTGATTGTTGATCTCAGGTCCTGAGCTGTTGGTGTTCTGTTCAGGAAGTTGTCACCTGTGCCAATGAGTTCGAGGGTTTCTCCTACTTTTTCTTCTAGTATCTTTAGTGTGGCTGGCCTTATGTTAAGATCTTTGATCCACTTGGAATTAAGTTTTGTACAAGGTGATAGGTATGGGTCTAATTTCATTCTTTTGCAAGTGGACATCCAGTTGGACCAGCACCATTTGTTGAAGATGCTGTCCTTCTTCCATTGTGCGTTTTTGGCTTCTTTGTCAAAGATTAGTTGGCCATAGGTGTGTGGATCCATGTTTGGGTCTTCAATTCGATTCCATTGATCCACTGGTCTGTTTCTATACCAGTACCATGCTGTTTTTATTACTGTTGCTCTGTAGTACAGCTTGAAATCTGGGATGGTGATACCTCCAGATGTTTTTTCATTAGACAAGATTGATTTAGCTATTCTGGGCTTTTTGTTGTTCCATATGAAGTTGAGACTAGCTTTTTCCAGGTCTATAAAGAATTGTGTTGGTATTTTGATAGGAATTGCATTAAATCTATATATTGCTTTTGGTAGGATAGCCATTTTTATTATGTTGATCTTACCTATCCATGAGCATGGGAGATCTTTCCATCTTCTAAAGGCCTCTTCCATTTCTTTCTTCAGGGGCTTGAAGTTCTTGTTATATAGGTCCTTTACATGCTTGGTTAGAGTTACCCCCAGGTATTTTATGTTGTTTGTGGCTATTGTGAAGGGGGTTGTTTCCCTTATTTCTTTCTCGGTATATTTGTTTGTTGTATAAAGAAGGGCTTCTGATTTTTTTGAGTTAATTTTGTATCCAGCCACCTTGCTGAAGTTGTTTATCAGCTGTAAGAGTTCTTTGGTGGAATTTTTGGGGTCGCTTATGTATACTAACATATCATCTGCGAATAGGGATAATTTGACTTCTTCATTTCCAATTTTTATCCCTTTGATCTCCTTTAGTTGTCTTATTGCTCTAGCAAGGACTTCAAGTACTATATTGAAGAGATATGGTGAAAGTGGACATCCTTGTCTTGTCCCTGAGTTTAGAGGAAATGCTTCAAGCTTCTCTCCATTTAATTTGATGTTGGCTACTGGCTTGCTGTATATTGCCTTTATTATTTCTAGGTATGGTCCTTGTATGCCCGTTCTCTCCAGAACTTTTAGCATGAAGGGGTGTTGGATTTTGTCAAATGCTTTTTCTGCATCTAGCGAGATTATCATGTGGTTTTTTTCTTTCATCTTGTTTATGTGGTGAATTACATTGATAGACTTTCGTATATTGAACCATCCCTGCATTCCAGGGATGAAGCCTACTTGATCATGGTGTATGATACTTTTGATGTGTTTTTGAATTCGGTTTGCTAGTATTTTATTAAGTATTTTTGCATCTATGTTCATGAGGGAGTTTGGTCTGAAGTTCTCTTTCTTTCTTGGGTCTTTGTGTGGTTTAGGAATCAGAATGACAGTGGCCTCATAGAATGAGTTTGGCAGTGATCTTTCTGTTTCTATGTGGTGGAAGAGTTTGAAAAGTAATGGTGTTAGTTCCTCTTTGAAGGTCCGGTAGAATTCCGTGCTAAAGCCATCTGGTCCTGGGCTTTTTTTGGTTGGGAGATTATTAATGACTGTTTCTATTTCCTTAGTTGTTATTGGGCTGTTTAAGCTGTTAATCTGATTTTGATTTAGTTTTGGTAGGTGGAATTTATCGAGGAAATTGTCCATTTCGCTTAGGTTTTCAAATTTAGTGGAATATAGATTTTTAAAGTAATGTCCGAATATTTTCTGGATCTCCTCAATGTCTGTTGTTATTTCTCCCTTTTCATTTCTGATTTTGTTGATTTGTGTTCTTTCCC
>CAJQZJ010031840.1:5828983-5908376 GCA_907164525.1 Lophiomys imhausi
GTAATAAATAAGTGTTAAATAATAACTTAAAAGTTCGGTTACATTCTCTCTTTAAAATAAAATTGAAAACACCATGAAGTCAACTTAGTGCTGCCAATATGTGTATGCCTATATGCCATCTTCCAACAATTATTTTTCTCTCTCAGTAGGGAACATAGCACTACAAAATCTAGCCAGTAAGGATGGATCTCCCGGGTAAGTACCAGTTTGATTTCTCCATGTTATATTCAACTATGTAGTATCTTCAGCAGTAGTTTTACCATCAATTTCTAGAAAGCAACCAAGAACAATGGCATTTAAGGTCCTCCCTGAGCCTAAATGTGTCTTAGCAGTCAGTGTTATAATGTGGTCACAACTTCACTTTTATATCATTCTATTTTATTAGCAAGCTACATATCTATGTTAACAGCTCTACCAAATAAGCTTATAAAAACTTATTTTTAATAAGAAAATGTTGTGAACTATGTTCAACCAACAGATTTTTCACCAAATACTTCAAGCATAAAAAAAAAACAGAATCATTACAAAAATGTACAGAGATATCAGGAATTGATAGCTACCCATAACATTAAATAAGCTGGATTTTTTAGAGTGGCTTCTCAGCTGGGCATGGTAGCTTACGCCTTTAATCCCAGCACTTGGGAGACGGAGGCAGGTGAATCTCTGTGAGTTCGAGGTCAGCCTGGTCTGTCTACAAAGCAAGTCCAGGACATCCAGGGCTACTCAGAGAAACTCTGTCTTGAAAAAACAAAACAAAAACAAACAAACAAAAAAGAGTGGCTTCTCAACAGCATATCATTTTAATTATAACTATTCTCCACTATGGGGAAAACTAACAAGTATTTTTTTAATGCATCATTGCAATACTGTATTCCTAATCATTTAAGTGTCCAAAACTATGAGGAAATGAATGATACATGCCTAGAAAATATCATGATTTATACCATAATTGGCCACTGGACTTGGGGATATAGTCCAAGAACGTGATATAGATTTTGAACTAGAAGACCTACACCTAGACTGTGATCTTGACTGAGATTTGGATCTCAGTTGTTCTTTTGTCCTTGATTCCTTTCAATATTTTGAGCTAGATTTATAATGTGGTTTGGAATCTCTCTTAGAGGTCCGTCTAGATTTGGTGTGGGATATAGACTTAGAAAGAGATTTAGCCTTCATTTCTTTCTTGGGGTGGGACTTGGACTATGACCTTGAGTAGGATTTAGATCTTGAAGAAAATCAATTTCAGTGTTTGAATCTGTCATTGGCAGATGGGGCTTTGACTATGTCATGGTCTTCCAATTGGTCTACTTCTAGAATAGTAGGATCTGACCCCCTATCGTTGTTCTGCTCTACGAATATCTATGGTAGTCATAATCATCATATCATGAAGAGCTGTATACATTCCTCCTTTCCTTGGCTTTCATTTGATTTGGTGTTGTCTGATCCCCTTGTGCGAACTGTATTTCAACTTGACACCCAAAAATCCATATTTTGTCCAAATTATGCAAAGCAACTTCAGCATCATGAACATCCTTAAATTAGTCAAATAGAAATTGTCAAGTGTAGAAGTCAAATGGAACATAAACATGTACTATTGACCCAAAATGACCAAATTCCCAATGTAGTCTGTCATGTTCCCGAAGAACAGAGACATGTGGGGTAGGAGGACATGGGTACTGGGATGTGACAGCGTCAGGAGTCTGGGCCAGAGCATTATCCGGCTCAGCAAACCTCCCAGGAATCCTGCAGTGGCTGACATCTACTGTCAAATAAACAGTTCTTTTTTTTTTTTTTTTTTTTGGTTTTTCGAGACAGGGTTTCTCTGTTTAACAGCTCTGGCTGTCCTGGACTCGCTTTGTAGACCAGGCTGGCCTCGAACTCGCAAAGATCCGCCTGTCTCTGCCTCCCAAGTGCTGGGATTAAAGGCGTGCGCCACCACCGCCCGGCAAATAAACAGTTCTTAAAAGAAGAAATACAAATGACAGATTTTATTTAATTTTTTTTTAATGTTCAACATCCCAGCACTCAGGAGGCAACAATTTCATATTTGTAAAAGCTTTTAAGAGATAAAACCATTATGCTTGCAATCATAAGAATTTTCACTATGAGCTTCTGTGGGCACACAATAAGATTGTTTCAAGACTATACAACTATTTCCAAAAGTTTTTACAGGGAATTCATGAGTTAAGAACAGACACTGGAAACACAAAAGAAAATTTCTACACTGAAACAAAGCAGTGAAGTGGGAAAGGTGTACACTTTCCCAGTCTTCAGTCTCCTAAATGTGGTCAGATCTTAGTGTTCCCACACTGGGTGCATTCAATGGTTAGACTTAGATGTGCCCTCTGATCCCTCCTTCCCTTTGTTGCCTTCTTTTCTAAGCCCCTTATTTTTGTGTTCATTCTCATAGTCCTCTCATGGGATTTTGGACCTTGATTCTATGCTAATGATTTATAACTTTCTCTTTTTTTGGATCAGACTTTTACACATAAATTATCTCTTTCCTCACCTGGTAACCTAAAGCTAACCAGATTGAACTGACATGTGAGTCTAAATCTGAGCAGATCTACAGGGAGATGGGGGTTGGGCTTGGGATGGGGGCTTGCAAAGTTGGTGCTTTGGAAGAACAACAGACCAATTTGTCTAGAAGCAGCTAGAGAAGAGAATGGGAAGAAGTGGTTGGAGGGTAATGGAACCACACAATTTAAGGCCTGATAAGCTGTAGACTAGGTTTTATTCTAACTACAGTGTGTGTTGAGTATTGAGGCTATGAGAGTGTCAGTCTCTGATCGCATTTTTAAATAACCAGTCTGATGACAGAAAGGGATGGACAGAAGTAAAGAGAAGAGCTCAGGTAAAGGGAACAGTTCGCTGCCCTTTCAGGCATGTTAGCAGTGCACACTGCCAACCAATGCCCCTCCAACTGTAATATGACTGAAATGCTTTCCTTAAAATGAGGAAGAAGGAAATGTTTTTACTGTAAAAATCATCAAGTAATACAGAAAGAAATAATACTTAATATAATTTCTCTTTCATCCTTAGCCTTTGTGTTGCTTTGGAGTACATCTTACTATGTGGCACTGTTTGACTTTGAAATTCAGGACTCTGGTTATTCTCCTGCCTCATCCTCTAGAGTATCTAGGACTACAGGTATACGTGACCACTTATGACTGTCTATCCACTGTCTTTGTGCTGATATTTGAGAACTTTTTAAGAGTTCAGAAATAAAACAAAACCATCCCATATTATGTATTTAACCTTTCTCCAAAGGTTATCATTCAGGATTAACATGGTTTGAATTGCAGATTACAAAAGAAAAGAAACATGAGCTAAAAAAAAATAATAATAAAAAAGGGAACTTTTTTGAGATGAGAAGGAAAAACTTGGGTAAAATGAGGAAGAAATGGAATTAAATGGCATAAGTATATAGCAAATATATACTTATTATGTACATGGAAATAATTAACTGAGCTAGAAAAGATGTTTTTTAAGAAAATTGAAGATGTACTGGAGAAATGGCTCAGTCGGTAGAATGCTTGCTTTGTAAACATGAGGATCTGCATGACTGCATGGACAGTCTCCAGCAACAACATAAAAAATAAAGCTTTCTGAGCGGTACAGGGATTGGTGGATACTGGACTAGTGAGCCAGAGCAGTTGAATCTCTCACAGGAGACCCTATCTCCAAAGTAAGTGAAATGTAGTTGACAAAAACACCTACTGTCACCCTCTAACCTCCATGTTCACAAGAACCTGCATGATTCACACACACACACACACACACACACACACACACACACCCTCTTACCCATGTGCATATACACATGTATGCTACACACCAAACAAAAGAATGGAAGACTACAGCTTATTCATGATTGTCCTGGCTAGTTTTATCACTCTTCACATAAGCTTAAGCCCTCTGAAAGGAGGGAGCCACAACTGCGAAAATACCTGCATAAGACTGCTCTATAGGAAAGTCTGTAGGGCAGTTTCTTAATTAGGTGATTGATGGGGGAGGGTCTAGCCCATTTTGGGTGGGGCTACCCTGGGCTGGTTGTCCTGAGTTCTATAAGAAAGCAGGCTGAGCAAACCAGATGGAGCAAACAAGAAGGAGCCCTCCTTCATGGAATCAGTTCCTGCACTGTTTTGAGTTTTTGTCCTGACTTCCTTCCTTTGATGATGATGAATAGTGATAGGGAAGTATACTTCAAATAAACAACTTCCTCCCCATCTTGCTTTCAGCCATGGTGTTTTACCACAGCAATAGTAACCTTAACTAAGACCTTGCACCTTAATGAGAAGAAAAAGATGTATAAAAAGAAAAGGAAGGATTAATAATTACATGATGAGAATGCTTCTCAGCCTTGGAGAAGACAGCTGGAGAACTATACCACTGAAGACATAAATGACAGGTGAGAATATGTATACCTTGTACCTGAGTTAACTCATCCCAGCATAATGCCTTTATTGGGTAGGGACTATAAAATACTAAAAGTTTCTGTGATTGTTTACAGATCAAAATCATTAATGTACTTTATAGCATTCCAATGGATTCAATAAATTTCCCACTGCACAATGTGTTGAGATATTAAAAATACAGACCTGGGGCTTGGGGGCAGCAGGCTGGAGAGTGTCTCTCTGTGTGGGGTTTGAATCTCTCGGCTGGGTATTAGATTGGAATTTACCCGGAGGTGTGTCTCTCCTCGTGGGGAGGGGGGATCCCGATTCTCGGATTCAGCTGCTTCATTGCGTGTTCGAGAGTGGGAGGGAGCGTCCTGCCCAGGGACTTTTAGTGGTACCTGGGTAGTTGGGTGAGGGGGGGGGGGGTCGGGTCTCTTAGATATTTTTGTACAGCGGCTTATATCAATCGCGGTTTTCCCCAAGATTAGAATGCAACCGTAAGGGCCGCCGCCATCTTGGATCCTCCTAAATGCCTTTTCTTATAAGAGTTCCCATGGTCATGGAATCTCTTGACAGCAATAGAACAGTGATAAGACAACAGGACACCATTCATCATGGTGGGAGGCATGGCAGTGTGAACTGAGGCAGCTGGTCACATCCCATGCTCACACAAGAGGCAGAGATAGCTGAGTGCTGGTCCTCAGTTCATCTTCTCCTTCCCTTAAGTCTGGAAATTAGATCATAGGATAGTTCTTCCCACGCTCAGGATAGATCTTCCCTCTTCATCTAAATCTTCCTGGAAAGATTTTCATAGACACATTCAGACATGTGTTCCCATGGTGACTCTAAATCCAATCAAATTGACAAAGATCATTAAGCTGACTCAGCTTCCAAGTTTCAATTAGTGAAATGGGTTGAAATAATCTGTTCTATGACCAGTGACCACCATTAGTAATTAATATATATTGTATGCTTTAAAACTGCTAGAATAAATGCTTAAAGTTCTTCCCATAAGAGCTTTCCAAAAGACTGGCAACTTGAGGTGATCAGTGTATTAATAAGCTTGATTCAATCTTTTTCCAGTATATGTACATACATGAAAACATCACATTGCAAATTATGTACATAAATAGCATATATCAATAAAAATGCTTTACCTTTTAAACATTAGCCAAAAGATAAGCCCTTCCCTTTTTCCTTTTTTTTTTTTTTTTTTTTTTAGACAGGGTTTCTCTTTATAACATTGGCTGTCTTGGAACTCTCTCTGTAGAGCAGTCTGGCGTCCAACTCATAGAAGGAGTTGGCCTGCCTCTGCCTCACAAGGTCTGGGATTAAAGGCATGTGCCACCACCACCCAACCAAGATAAACCTTTTTTAGTGGTTTTTTGTTTGTTTGTTTGTTTTGTTTTTGTTTTTTGTTTTTGTTTTTTTTTGGCACAGGTGACAACTGTCTGAACAGAACACAAATAGCTCAGGCTCTAAGACCTACAATTAATAAATGGGACCTCATGAAACTGAAAAGTTTCTGTAATGCAAAGGAAATTGTCATTCAAACAAAACAGCAACCTACAGATTGGGAAAAGATCTTTACCAACTCCACATTCAACAAAAGGCTAATATCCACAATTTATAAAGAACTCAAGAAATTAAACACCAAGAAACCAAATAATCCAATCAAAAAATGGGGAATAAAGATAAACCAAGAATTCACAAAGGAGGAATCTCTTAGATAAGCCATTTTTAATGACAGTGTGATAAGTAGAATTATAAAGATCTAGTGTTCCAATTCTACAATCTGTTCGTGGGGATAGAGCCCTTGCCTAGTGTATTTGAGGCCTGAGGTTTGATTTGCAGTCCTGAAAAAAAAAAAGTCAATTCTTATGTAATATCAACAAATAACAAGTCAATTTTATGATTATACAGAAATTTATAAGCCAATCACAAAGCAATTTCTATTAAGTGAATTTTATTCTTTTTTTGTTCAGATTTAATTTAGCCAAGAGTTAGACATGTGATCTGCAAAGCATCATCTCCCACACTGCCCACCCCTGTGCCAACCTCTCTTTTCCACATTCACTCTTTGGTAACAGGGAAAACACTCTTTTAGGAGCACCCATGAGTCTATTCCTAAGACAAACAGATCTGGAGTTGAACCTGGAACAACCTGCTATTACTCAAAGTGTATTCTCTATAGAGCTAGGAGCATCAGGACATGTAGGTTCCATGTATCTTTATGCATGATCCATTTAAAGGTTTATATTGGGAAGTTTTCTTTTCAGTGCATAAAACAGAATGGGCATCATGATGAGAAAAATAAATGAACAAATGTATGAGGAAACTTTAGAACTCTCTGAGAAAAGACCCGTCTTAAACCATCCTTAATTATTTCTAGTTTTAAAAGCTTGTGTGCCTCCTGTTTTGTTTACTGATACCATTCCTTTTTCCTATGTTTATTTGTACTGGGGGTACAAAGGTCCTTGTGCTCCCAGATAAGCACCAGAGAAACCAAGAATGTTAAACACACAGGGTTCCCTCTTCAAAGAAAGGGATGTATAACCTGTTTTCCACTCAGAAGGCTGGGAAGGAGATGATTAACAGCCTAGGTGACCTCTGTACTATCTATCATAGGACTAGGCCCCTCCTGCCTTCTGCTTCCTTACTAATACGACCAGAGGTAGTTAACAGCCTAGTGACCTTTGTGCTATCTGTATGACTGAGACCACACCACATCCTCCCCCCAGGCCCTTAAGATAATGCACATAGTTTATATATAGAATCCATCTTCATGGAAGAAGTGGCATGTACCTAGAAAAGAGTTTTGATATAATTATGCCTTAATCATTATTGTGCACATGGGATTGTGCTATACCAAGAAAACTTTTTTTTCCATATTGTGCAGTATTAAAATATACCTAAAACAAACTGTTTGGTGTCAGAGCCTAGGAGTGTGAATCAACACCAGCTACTGAGTCCTGTTGAACTGGACTTCCTTCTTACCCCTGGGGGATCATTACCTCTGCTGGTCATTTGTTGTCATTTGGAGAGACACCCCCCCCCACACACACACACATACATTTGGGCATCTTGTAGTCTATGAAATGTATTGAGTATTTTTCATGAATTTAAAGAATTTTACCCCAAATAAAAATGATTTTTTTCCAATCTTAGAAAGCTAGCTCATGCCTGTAAGACCAGTCAGTACTTGAGAGGCTGAAGCAGGAGAATTGTCAGAATTTCAAGGCCACCTTATGGAAGAAAGAGAACTAGTCTCAAAAAGGGAAAACATACCAACAAACAAACAAAAAACCAAGCATCTTGTCATACCAGGGCTCTTTGTTGGAAGGAGTTCAGAAATAAAGCCCTTCTTCACTTGTTTGGGTCAGAGTTTATTCTATAGTCCAGCCTGGCCTAGTTTACTCTGTAGGTCAGCCTAGCTACTCAATAATGCATTCTTTAAAAGAAAAGCAAATATCTGTGCATATTGAAATTTCATGACCTCAGGAAAGGAACACTGCTCCAGAGCCTTACAAATGGACCTATGTTGCCCAGGCAGCCCTGGAGAAAGACCAGCTGATGGGTGGTGATCTGCTTACCTCACCACACAGCTCTGAGGACTGACTGCACATTACCACACAGTTGGTAGTGACTGCCAAAACCTTCACACGTGGCCAGAGATAGTTTGTAGCTTGTGGTTGGCTGGGTCTTAACACAAAGCTTTTGATGTTTGGTTGGACTTCAGCAAGCAGCTTGTGAGGTTGACCATCCTTTATCACTTTCAGTCTTCCTTGTGAAAGGATGAGGCTTTGTTAATCACCACTTGCCTGGTGAAAGGGGAAAAGAGTCATCTTTTTGAGAAACCCCTGGAGGAACTGTGGCCCAGTAATTCCATCTAATGGATTTGTTCCCTATGGGTCCCTCTCTGGAGAGCTTAGCAGTTAAGAGATCCTTATCCCATGCTCTCAGGGAGAAACTGGTAAAAGAAAAAAAAAAAGTAAAGGTGAGTCAAAGGACCTCCACAGCAATGACTTAAATGTAATTTAATCAACAATTTACTGATCTGTAATAGTTTGTGGATATGAACAGCAATGAATTGCATTTTGAATGTATACTCTCATCTGCCATTGTAACTGCTTTCATCCTACAATTATGGTTGAAGAATAATATCTAAATTGAGTACAAAGGTTAAGATAAACATTTTTCAATGTTCTACTGAACCTACTTCTGTGTAAAAAATTACTTTTAAAATTGAGAGGCTTAAAACAATAAATGTGAATTGCATTGGATACGGTACAGAATTCAGGACAGCTTAGCTGAACAATTTAGTTTAGTTTCTCTTAGGATTGCCCTGTGACATGGTTCAGATAATTCTCATCTCATATTTGCCTACATGGTGGCAAATTAATGCTACCTAATATTGCCTGATGTTGGGGCTCAATTCTTTCAATATGGATGCCTAGATTTTCCTGGGTGTCCTCATGACACAATGACACAAGAGCTGCTTTTCCCTAAATAAAATAATACAATAGAAAACAGAATGGAAACCTTTGAATGCTGGTCTGCCATCAGCACAGTGTCCTGTTGATGATAGAGCTCAGTGATACTCAGTGTGGAAGCTCACTAAACAGGGGGATGAATTACAAGAGAGGTATCAAAGAAACTTACCCAGAGCCTGAGTACCACCATTTCCCTGGGTCTCTAATTATTTGTATTCCTCCTTATCCCAGAACAGTCAACTTACATTTGTATCCTTGAAGAAGTCAAATGCATGTGTCAATGAGGCTCTTGCAGTGTAATTCCTCAGGTATGGCTCTATCTATGGACCACAGCATCTGCTAAAGATACTATCAGAAGGCATACCCAAGTTACATGGTTCGTTCTTAAGAAGCAGAATCTTCGGGTGTCATCTATTTTATAGGGACTAATAATTCTGCCTTCTAACTGTTGCTGAGGCACCTTCTTCCAAATCAAAGAGAGAACGAAGATTTTTTTAAAATTCATATTAGTGATCCAAGGTAGCTCTAAGCTTAAGTTTTAGCACTGGAAATCTTTCAGTAGGAATCAAGGATTTACTCTTTACTTTAGTGTGGCCCTGGATGGTCATTTCCTCAGCCTCCTAGGCCTCCAATGGAGACACTGAAAAGACTAAATCTGATAATAGATGTGAAGCAAAAGTACACTCATCCCAGAGTAACCTGTAAGTTCTGCAATTATCATCATTACCTTAAATTATGGGAATTATCTGATCATTTCACTATTCTTTACAGAAAGTTTTCCTGTCTGTAAAATCAGAGCTTGCTCTTGGATTCTCGGGCTCTGTACAGGCTTTTAAACTTCTTGTTTTCCAGCCGAATTCCCTGAGTAGATTCCTTTTCACAGTAATCTTTGCACTCGTCCAGAACTTTAAACCTCAAAATCTGTTCACAGCTGTTATGTCTTTAGAGTCTTCTTGTTATTCTGCGAAGGAAGAGTGCAAGACAAACAATATCATCTTCATTTGACTAATAGGGAAATGAGATGATGAACAGTTGTAACTTGCCTGAAGGAGCTGATAAAGTTAAAACTAGAGGAATATGACTCTCAGGGTGAACACACCCACAGACACAGACACATACACACACACACTCACACACACAGACACACAGAGACACAGACACACACAGACAGACAGACACACACACACATACACACACACACTCACACACACAGACACACAGAGACACAGACACACACAGACAGACAGACACACACACACATACACACACACACACACACACACAGACACACAGAGACACAGACACACACAGACAGACAGACACACACACAGACACAGACACACACACACAGAGACACACACACAAACACACACACACATACACAGACAGACACACACACAGAGATACAAACACACACACAGACACACACACAAACACAGACACAGCAACACACACACAGACACACATACACATAGACACATGCAAACATAAACACAGACACAGACACACACAGAGAGACAGACACACACACAAACACAAACACACACACACACACACACACACACACACACCAGCTCCTTCTTCCAAGCAACATGACCTTGCCACTTTATTTTCAGCTCAGCAAATATAATAAGTAGTTTCAAGAAGTTCCAGGAAAGCTTGTAGACATTGATTATAAATAAACACTATTGACTAAGACCAAATGGTAGACAGGAAATAGAATCTATCTCACCTGTCCACACCCCTCTGAAATGGAACATTCACCTTGACCTCTCCATGACACACTCTGACATCAATCACATCTATTGATATCTCACTGGTATGTCCATGAGCTGTGCCATATTTTTCAACAGCAGGATGTGAGTAACTGTTTACTTCATTAGTCTCTCCCTTGGCTGCTGTTTCCAGTTTTAACCAAGATTTCAAGAGAGTGATTGGGTTATTCCCTCTCACTTGGTAGTCCTGTGTAGAAATCAATGACTAGAAAACCTATCCACAGAAAATTCAGGGTGTGTATTTGCTGAGATCAGGTTCGTTACTAAGGTGTGGAACCCAGCACCAAGAGGCTCAGGATATACCTGCAGCCTTATTCTATAACATTCCTCCCATGAATGACACTCCTGCTTTGCTAAGGGCACAGTGCCAAAACGTTGGTCACACACTGACTTTTCATTGGTGGCAATTATCTGTCCAGTTCAGTATGACACAGATTTTCTAAAACAAGAGGCTCCAGCTCAGTTACCCTTTGCTAATTTAGTTCCCATAGATGATGGCTATCCCTGCTTTCAGGATTTACTGGGCATGGTCTATGCGTATTGAAAATTGTGAATGATGAAACAGCTTTCTTTCTCATTTAAAAAATATGGTAAAGAATGTGTCATCTGGAAAATCCTGCTGTCTAGAAGAAGGTGTGCCAGACTCCAAATGACAATGTAAAAACCTAACTATGACTGTAACAAGTCACATGTCCTTGTGTTTTATCTTAGTCTAAGAAAAATTTACTTATTTATAGAGCATTGTAGGCATGCTTTTTGAAAATTATAGATGCTCTGTGTATTTACCTAATGACTGTTGACTGTAGCATAGTGTTCTTTTTGAGGATCCTATGTCAGGAAGTGACATGTTGAGAGATGGGGCATTTTTTAAACTTTTATTGAAGTGTCTTGATTTAAAGTTCATATCAAGGTTTGTGGATTGTACTGTGATTTTTCATTCACTCAACAGCTAATAGACATTTACAAGTGAGAACATATCATGTTTGCCTTTCTGGATCTGAGTTGCCTCACTCAGCATGATTTTTTTTCTAGTTCCATCCTTTTGCACGCAAGTTTCATGTTGGGCTTTTTCTATTTGTATTTTAGTTAATTTACTTATTCTTCTCTCATATATTACATTCTGATCATAGTTTCCCTCCCTCCTCTCCTCCTAGTCTATCCCCTCCCTACTCTCCTCCTCTGAATCCACTCCTTCTCTATTTTCCTTAAAAAAAAAAAAGAACAGGCCAAGTGTGGTGGCATACACCTTTAATCTCAGCATGAGGGAGGCAGACAGAGGCATGTGGATCTCTGTGAGTTCAAGGCCAGCCAGGTCTACAGAATGAGTTACAGGAGGGCCAGGACTGTTACACAGAGAAACTCTGTCTCGAAAAACCTAAAAAAAGAACAGGAGCTGTGTAATACTCTTGTATAAATGTATCACATTTTCTTTCTTGGAGGGATATCTAGGTTGCTTCCAGTTTCTGTCTATTATGAATAAAGCTGCTATGATCCACAGACCCAGAAAGGCTAAGTAACAAGGAGGATTCTAGGGGGTATGCATGGATCTCCCTGGGAAAAGTTAATAGAATAGAGTTTGTGGGTGTACTGGGAGCAGGTGGGGATGTGCACAAGAGGGATCAGGTGGGGGAGGGGGGGTGAGGAGGGAAAAAGGATTGGGAGAGATGACTGGAATTAGGGGGGCATCTGGGGAGCTATGTGGAAACCTACTGCAAAGGAAACTTCCTAAAACCCATGAGTGTGACTCTAGTAAGGACTCCTAATAATGGAGAATATAGAGCCTGAATCACCCATGTTCTGTAACCAGACAAGGCTTTTCATGGTGGGACTGGGACACCAACCCAGCCACAAAACCTTCAGCTCTACAACTTATTCGGCCTATAAGATGTGCTGAGGCAATGGTGGATCAGAACTTATGGGAGTGGCCAACCAATGACTGGTCTAACTTGAGAGGGAGCCCAGGCCTGACACTGCCTGGATGGCCAGGAACCAGAAGCTGAATGGCCCAGAGACTAAGGATAGAACCAAAACACAACTAGAAAAAAAAAAATCCCAATAATATTCTATTTTATTCATAGATCAGTACCTAGACCAATCATTATCAGAGATGATTCCTCTGCCAGCTGATGGAAGGAGATGCAAAGACCCACAGGCAAACATTAAGCAGAGCTAGAGAGAGGGGAGGCTTGCAGAAGTCAAAGAGGCTAAGAACACCAAGAGAACACAGGCCACAAAATCAACTAAACATGGTTGCCTCATAAGAGACTCATAAACATGCTCACAGAGACTGAAGTGGCAATCATGGAACTTTCATCTGTCTGTACTAGGTCCTCTGCATACAGTTGGGGTTGTTTAGCTTGGAGTTTTTGTGAGACTCCTAAAAGTAAGAATGGAGGTGTCTCTGACTCTTTTGCCTGCTCTTGGGACCCTTTCCTCTTATTGGGTTGCCAGGTCTAGCCTTGATATGAGGGTTTGTGCCTAGTCTTACTGAAACTTGATATGGAATGTTTGGTTGATATTCCTGGTAGGCTTGCTTTTTGCTGAAGGGAATAGAGGAGAAGTGCATCTTGGGGAGAGAGGATGTAGAGAGGATGGGAGGATAGAGAGAAGAGAAGTTACAATGGGGATGTATTCCATGGGAGAAGAATAATTTTTTTAAATGTATTTCAGGTAATACATGTCTTTTAAAAACATTTCAGTTACATTGAAATTTTATTTTTATAAAGTTAGGCTTGGATAAAAAAATTCTCAAACACTGTCTATCTTTAAAAATCTTAAATCAGTATTTCCTTAGGCACAACAGACACAGTAAATTCATACTGAGAGTAAAGTTTTCTTTCCTGAGGAAATGTTTGTACTAATTAGTTATCTATAAAAAAAAAAAAATGTTATTGTTGGAAAAGCCAAAGAAACATGTGAGTGGCAAGGTTTCTTTCCCCTTGACTGCTGGTGATTTTTAACCTTTTTCTCAAGTCTCTATACTGATGTCAGTAAGAGTACTCTGTAGAGAAAGTCTGGGTAACATTCTGCCACACCAATAAAGAACAAGTCACCTCAGATTGAAGACTTCTCGAAAGGGTTGGATGTTTGTACCAATCTTCATTATCAGACTTTTGAATGAAAACAACTTTTAAATTTCACACCAGGGCTCTCTGCCTCACCTATCAATTTAATAAGCTTACAATTCATATTGTTCTTTGCTCTTTAAATACAGTTCCTAATTACATGGTCTTAAAATCACAAAATTGCAGTGGTAAGCGTTTATTGACTTAAATTACCTCACTAGGTTGAGAAAAGACTGAAAGACAGAAAAGGAGGGAGAGGGAGAGAGATCATGCTAGCTCTCTGTCCAGATCAGACTGACTATCTGGAAGATCTCAGCTCAGGAAGTAGCCTCCACACCTTGAGGCACTGCTGGTTACATCCTGGAGTCCTCAAGCTGTCACCTACCTGAAGGAATCAGACTCTGATTTCAGTTTTGTTCAGGCTAAAGGTTTCCTGCAGCTGAACGCAGCACTGAGGTCTCTTCAGTGTGTGTTCTGTCCACGTGCTTTTTTTTTTCCTGATACCCAATAACAGAGGTGTCTGTACCATAAGAGCTTAGCAGAACTACTGGACTGGACTAGAGAAAATTATGAAGGTTTTGTTTCTATTTTTAGACTTGAACAGCAAGATGTAGCACATAGGTTCCTTTTGATTAGCTTTTACAGACTTTTCAGAATGTCTTCCTCTAAAAGAGTTTTAAAAGTTATTTAAATGGCTAGTATCTGGTTCATAAATAACTGTGGCTTCTCCAGAGGCTATGACATTTGAGACTATTATTCTCACAAAGGTGTATCCCCTTTTTCTATGTAAATGACTCAGCATTCCCCATTTAAGGTGCATATCACAGTAACCTTCAGAAATGCATTTACCTTCAGTTAGCCAGAAAATACGTCTGGATTGACTACATATATACCATCACCTACCAAGTAAAGGACTAGAACATCCTCACAAACTCTGAGGTCTGTGCTGGCCAATAAAATAAAGTACACTGGGCTATTTTATGAGGCTCAAGCACAAGAGACTTTAAATATTGCTGTTCTAATAAGAAGCACACATTTCCAGTATAGTAAAAAAACAAACAAACAACCTAAGATTATAAATGTATGTTGCTCTATTCGTGTTCACTGGTCTCTTCCACAGATGATTAAACAAGAACATTACGGGAAGTTTTGGTTCCTTTCTGCGGATCTTGACTTCTCAGAAACTTGGGGTACACTTACATATATCAACTTTATTTTCTGAAACCTTCTACTGGTAGTTTTTTTATTTTTGTTTTCCTTTGTTGTTGTTCCTCTTTTACAAGATTTTATGTCATTTGGGCACTTATTTTAAGTAGATTTTCTCCATGAATCCTATTGATGAAGTATTCAGAGAAAGTCAATCAGAACAAATTCTGAAACGAGTATCAAAGGAATTCACCATCCTTTAAAATATTTTTGTTTTTTGTTTTTGTTCTTTGCTTTTTTTGTCAAAGTACTTTAAAAATATCACCTGGTAACAATTGCATTTTAAGCACATTGAAATGAGGTACAACTACATCTATTTCCAGGACTTTGTTCTGTATTCCTTTTAATAGGCAACATCAACCCATGAAATGCTGAACAGTAAGTGTTTTTGAAACATGTCTAGTGCCTGTAGCAATATTGTTTTACAAAGGCAAAAATGGGGATTTAAAGAGTTATAATAGCAATTTAAGGCTCTATCCTAGAGTGATGGAAAGATGGGCTCTGCGTCTAATTCCATCCTACCTTATTGTTCACAAATTCGCCCCTGAGAATTTCTACTTTCAGCTTTTACCATAAGATGTCTGACAGGACACTGGGACCTTTACACACATGGGGATATTATAGGCTTGGGAACTTAGTAATTAGCCCAATTTCCCAACATCTTTGATGACTGCCTAATCAAGTGGGAAACTGACTCAGAAAAAATTGGTTGATGAGTCCATTTAGGCTAAAAAGAGACATATCTACCAGAAATGTAATTTATGAATTTAGAAGTAAACAAAGGTGTCAGCTATCTCTCCCTTTCCACTGCTGGAAATTATAGACCATCACTACACCACAAAATTGCTAGGAAGTGATGCCAAACTGCTTGTCTCTAGCTCTGTCATTGGCTTCAGACTCTGTTTTTCCTAGTTCTAAGGTGCATACTTCTTTTCTGCTAGTGGCATTATTACTGCACACCAACCATTGCTTGTTCAGAGGAGTGATATAACAGGAAATTTTGATCAATGGCTTTTGCATGATTACACTCTTATTTACTGCTTATTGTGATAAAGCTTCTTATGGTTGAGGGCTGGATCTTAAATGCAAAGCTTGGTGTGTTTCACCTGTGTGCATACCTATGTAAGATCACCTGTGTTGTTACATACATGTCCAGCCCTCAGAGTATTCCTGTGCCTATTCTGCACAATTAATATGGTGTCCCAAAGAGAACCCCTTCTGAACTCTGTCTCCTTGAATGACTTGATTATATTTTAGCCAGCTCATCTTGACCTCATTAGAAATTATCTTTAATTTCATTTTTTACATCATTGAATAATAATAATAATAATAATTGTATAATACATCATCCAGGAAAATGTTCCTTTAAAAGATTACCTTCATCCAACTTGTGCATTCAACACAGAAAGCTGATATTAGTTGGGCATAGTAGCATTAGTCTTTCATTCTAGGCCTTGGAAACAAAGGCAGAAGGGTTACAAGTTCAAGGCCAAGCCATTGATCCCAGAACTCCACAAGCAGAGGCAGACAAATCTACAAGTATGAGACCAGTCTGGTCTATAGAGCGAGTACCAGGGCAGCTGAGGCTACACAGAGAAGGTTTGTCATCCCTCTGAGCCTCATCCAGGGAAGACTTGGCCAGCCCCATGGGACTGAGGCACTTGGGTCCTCGACATGGCGGTGCCCATGTCAACAATCCATACTCACTCGGGACTTCACTCACTCAGGGTTTCCTCTGCTCCTACAATTTCTCTTATGCTTTGTCTTGCTTCTTATTTCAGTCACAATCACCTGCCTGCTTCTTACATGATACCTGTTGTCTCCCACCTAGGGTATTGCAATAAAATTTCAAGGGGAAAAGAATTGAAGTTTGTGACAGAGAGGGCAAATCTAGGAAGGGTTAAAATTCAAGGAGGGTTGGGAAGAGCGCACAGGAGGAATGTGAACAGAAAATCAATATCTCGATACAGGTTAATTCGGAAGAGAAAGAAGTTGACGGTCCATTGGAGGACCATCAGTGAAAAAGAGAAGCACCATGGGAAAACGTGGGTGAAGAGACTGTGAAATTTGCCAGTCCCTGTGAGTCAGATCACCTTGCCTTTCCAAAGAACCACGGCTGCTAAGGTCCTTTCAGGACCAGCATCTGTAGCAGGAGCTGTGGTGTGCACTGTTGTGAAGAACCCTAAGAAAGTTGTCTTTTCCAAACTGTCTTGCTGTGTCAATGGTCTATACAAGCTTGGCCTATCAGTTTAGAGCATGCTGTCCTAAAACACTATATACACTATGCTGAGACAAAAGCCATCAGTGCCAGAAACTATTCAGAAACCCTGTGGACCAAGGCCTCTGAACAAGGAGTGCTTTTTTTCTTCTAAACAAACACAAGCAAGATGTGCAGCATTCAACAACACTTTAAATTATTTCCATATTGGCTACTTATGAATTAGAGTATTTCATGAGGCTATTATGCAGTAAGTAAAAGGGGAATAGGTTTTATAAATAAATTCCCAAACTACATTTTTGTTCCTTTTTTTCCTTGTTTGTGTGTTTTTGGTTTCTTGTAGCATAATATTTCTGCTAAGATCTAATATTTAGTGGAGAACTTAACCCCTAAATTAAAGCAAAATTAGTAAAAATGTTCTTTCTCACTATTTAACACAGGACCCCCAAACTTCAGAGTTTATTCTTGGAATGTTCTAGAAATACCACAGGTAAAACTGATAATACAAAGTATTTGTAATATCTAAAACCAAGCTTTTAAGTAAGGCATAAATGTCCTGTGGCAATTTGTTACATTTGTTTATTTATTTTATGTATATGTGTGCATGCCTGAGTATATGTATGTGCACCCTGTACATGAAACAAGGCAATTATAAATATTAACCTTTATTTTATGTATATGAGTGTCTTGTCTGCATACATATATATGCCCCATGTGGATTCCTGACACATACAGAGGCCAGGAGAAGATATCAGATCCCTTGAACTGGAGTTATAGATTGTTGTGAGCTGTCATGTGAGTACTGCAAGACATCAATTGCTTTAACTTCTGTGGTATTTATAAGGCCTGCCAATTTTGTTTTTTTTTTTTTTTTTTTTTTTTTTTGAGACAGGGTCTCATGTAACCTAAGCTGACCTCAAATTTGCTATGTGGTCAAGGATGACCTTGAATTTCTGATCTTCCTGTCTCAATCCCCTGAATTCTCAGATTACAGATATGTGCCATGTATGGTTTATCCTATGTGGGATATCAAACCCAGGACTTCACTTCATGTTAAACAAGCGCTCTAGCAACTGAGCTACATCCCTAGCCAGCTCAAAGGCATGGGTGAGCCAACCCTGAGGGTGAGAGTGTTGAGTGTGGAGAGCTAGCCTAGCCCCTTGCAGGCTGCAGCACCTGGGAGAGTGGCCCCCATGCTTTGACTGGGCAGGACAGTAGAGCTGATCCTGGAGCTGTGGGTGCAAATGAGTCCACAGGAGCACATGAGGTCAGGAGAGCTGACTCTGCTTGGTGGCATTCGGTGGCCTAGCTGCTGGAGAGCTCACACTGGTGATGCTCATAAGGGACAGTCAGCATGCTGAGGAGATCAGCTGCCACCCAGGCCCAGATCCAGGGCTCTCAGTTGACCCACCCCAAAATCTGTATCATCTGTGAACAGTTGGACTCATGAAAGGGCCATTCCTGCTGATCCAAAGCTGCAGGATCTCCATGACACATGGTAAAAACAGGATAGCCAGGAGGAGTCCCAGTGAGGATCCAGTACTGATGGTGTCATGGAAGCCAGAGACCTGGAGCCAGACCAGCGACTTATTGCAATGAACATTTGCAAGTGAAGATGTGTGGACAGAGGAATATACTGTGGGGCACACTACAGCTTCCAAGATGAGATGTTTTCTATGCTTTGGGGTGTGTGTGTGTGTGTGTGTGTGTGTGTGTGTGTGTATGTGTGTGTTTGTGTGTGTGTGTGTGTGTGTGTGTGTATTATTTTGGGAGGAGGTTACAAAGAGGAAGGGTAGAAATGAGGGGGGCAGAGATATGAGTGGGACTGGGGTGCATGATATGAAACTCACAAAGAATCAATAAATTTTTTTTAAGTTTCCAGATCCAAGAAATGTACTTAAAGGCGTCTCAAGGATCAGATCTTGAAGCAAAAAGGTATTAATTAGAGAAGCTGACATTTTCAAAAAGACTCTGTGCCCTAATGCCTAACTGTAAATGCCAGTTGTGGCGAGAGATGAGTAGACTTGGTGCATGGCGGCCATTGTTACAGTTTCCTCTCACCAAACATGGCCCCTTTACTGAGCCAGCGCATACTTCTTGAACACCTCTAGCATGCCCCTGAAGGCTCTTGAGTGAAGAACTTCCTCCTTGTAAATGCTACACTCTATCTGGAGCCAGTCAGAACAATCCCCACTTCCTTGTGGTTACAGGGGCAGACTGCTCTTATTTGAAAGTGAGTGAGGTGTGCGTGCAGTTTGATTCCACGCCATGCCTCATAAGAACATTGCCTAAGGACACAGTGGACGAGACTCGTGACAGGAAGCTGCTGAGGAGAACCAGGGTGAAACTGCCCTGCCCAGTCCGCAACAAGCTAGAGAAACCAAAGGTTAGGAAAAGATGATTTGGCATGACTCAGGTGGAAGGAAGCTGACAGAAAGGAAATCCCCTGGCTTGTTTTGCTGGGTCAGCAGTCTAGGTGGAGGCTGGAAACCAGGAAGACTGTGATGTGTGTTGGGGTAATCCTCTTCTGACTCAGTCTCCAATCACACACAGCCAGTTTCTTGTATCTCCCCTTGAGCAAACAAAAGAGTTTTGCAATGATAACCGTATTTCAATTTTGTATTTCTACTTTATCAAATGCTTTCCTTATCTGTTTTTTTTTTTCTTCTTTTTCCTTTCTTGAAATACATCCAGGAACAATACAAAATGCCAGGATGTAAAACAAAGAAACAACTGATATAGTCTATTCCTCTTAAATCCTAGGCACTCTTCCACAAGAGACAGCTTTCTATGTGAGTAAATACTAGGGAAAGTTGGATCAAGGGGAACAGACAAAACTTTATAAATCAAGAGGAACCTAAAAATCATTGTCATTAATTTCTCACATTTATAGATTGGAAGTAAACAATGAAGGCCTGAAGAGGAATCATTACTTGGTAAAGTTACAGTACAGCAAGATAAGAAGAGAGTTGAAATTAAATCTTAGTGGTTTGATACTCTTAGTGTTTACAATTTTATAAATCTAGAAGACGCCACATACTTTCAAACTCAGTTCACATTTTGCTACAAAATATCATATTTTTAAAATGCAAACTAGCTGAAATGTATTTGTCCCTGAGTTTAAATGGGACAAATTCAGTTCACCTCAGGCTGTAGCTCCTCTAACCTTTAGCCTCATGTTTTTCCCTCAGAGTCTCATGGAGTTTTTCTCTAAAACAATTTCCCAGCCACCAATATTTCCTGGCGTTCTCGTTTAATTAATGAGAATGAGAATGCTGAGGCCCATTGAAGTGAAGTGGGGGCCTACTGTTCAAGACACAGGAAATTAGAAGCCAGGTGAGTCACTCCTCCTTCCTTGACGACTTCCGAACCAAAGCAGACTTCTGTGTTTAAACCCTGGGGGACAAATAAAGGGGTAAAACTATGAATTGTACTTTTCCTCAAGGAGGAGCCTACAGAGAGCATCTTAGGGGGAAATAATAGGACACAGTGATAATGGCTCAGCATCCTAACCTCAAACTCAAAGTTCTCATATCAGACTTTGCACAGAGTGTGCACACAGATGAAGTGTGGACCTCTGAACCGGGGTTATAGAAACTGCCCCACACTGCTCCCCCACCCCCATTTTATGCTTTTTTTAATGAGTTATGATTGGATTGTATTCTGAAAGGCCATGGAATACATTTGAGTTCTCCGTTGTTCATCATTCAAAAATGGCCAGATTTCATTTATAGAACCTGGAGATTGTATATTCGATACTCTGCTTTTCATTATATGCATATCTGCAATTCACTTTCTATGTTCTTGGACAGGGCAGCAGTAACTGCCCTCCCCACTGCTCACTCTACTGAGCAATGGAGGCAGAGACTCATTGTGTTAAAATGCTGCTATTCAGGGAAAACAAACACCATTTTACAACATGCAGCAAAGCTCAGGAGAAGCAGCAAGGGTTCATTTATTAAAGAGCAGTGGTGAGTCACCTGAGAGTACCAGGTAGACCAGCTGAAACTCCTCCAGATGTTCTGATGAATTTAAATAAATCACTCGAGCTGGTGAAGTTCCAGCTTTCCTTTGGCATGTCCTGTTCTCCAACAATGCTCCAGATCAAAGGACTCAACTCATCAGTCAGATCTCACTGGAGCAGAGTAAACTTCATACCAACTTGTGTTTGAATGAGAATACCATTTTGTTGTTGTTTTTCTGTCAGTTACAATACTGAAATGCAGTTTTGCAGTCCCATAACTGTAAATTTTCTTTATATTAAGATCACTGTTCTCTCTGGAGGTCAGTGAGGGCCAATTCAGTGTGCAGCTCACATGGAGCATGGACTAGCAATGCAGCACATCCCATGGGCATGTGTAACAACGCCTCTTCATGTAAAACTGGAATCTCTCTAGCATCTTAACTGGGTTAGAAATGCACATAGACCCTAGAGACTGCAGCTGTTCCCTGGGAATTAACTGTTCATGAGTAAGAACTAAATGTTTCTGGTTTTTGCTATGAAAGGCTCTGGAGCAGTCCTTCGTGATCTAGCATAGATGTAAGTAGGCAAAGTAAATAAATAGAAATAAAATAAATTTTATGAGTGCAGTAATACAAAGTAAATTACCTCCAAATAAATTGAGGAAATACGTGAGGAAGATATAACGAGGGAATGGCTTTACTAAAGGGGAAGCCATGGCATTGGGAAGGAAACCTGAGAAGGTCTGTTTCCTCCTCTCTGGGTGTCTGCAGTCTGACTCACATGTGAAACCACAGTGGAGTCAGCCCCCCTCTGAATGGGCCTGGTATCATCAGACTCAGTTAGATCAAGCAACTCCATTGTACTTTGTTCCAGGTGTGTGTGTGTGTGTGTGTGTGTGTGTGTGTGTGTGTGTGTGTGTCTGATTTGTAACCTTATTATTGTTATAATGCACTGAACTATAATAAGAAATGGGCTTCTCTCATTCTTTCTTACCTATAAAGAAGGTTATATAATTAAGAAGCTCTAATCTGGAAGTTGTAGTCCAATTTAGTCATTCTCTATTTATTCAACAATATTTATTAATCTTTTCTTAGTTTAACCAGGTCTTGGAGATCAGGCGTAAACCTAAGAGGTCTAGTTAAGTAAATAAAATACAGATTTCATGTGTTCTGTTCATACAAAGAAGGAGCCGTGAAATAGCTTCCATTAGGTGTGTCCTAGATAGTCTCACATCTGTTGTTATGATAAAATATCCTGACAAAAAGCAACTTAAGGGAGAAAAGGTTTGCTTTAATTCATGATTTTCGGTACATCGTTGTAGGGAGCCTACGGCAGCAGTAACTTGAAACAGTCCCATTCTATCTGCGCACAAGAGCAGAGAGATATGTGTACATGCGTGCTTGTTTCCAATCAGCCTCCTTCCTACAGGTAAGCGTCTGGAGCCCAAACCCAGGAGATGGGAACAGTCATAATGGGAAGGCTGCCCCACCTCAATCAAAGCCACCAAGACAATGCCCCACAGACCCGCCCACAGGACAACATGGTCTAGACAAGGCTTCGCTGAGACTCTCTTCTCAGTTTATATATTGGGTTGTGTGAAGGTGACAAGTCAAACCACGCACCACAAGGGATGACATGTTTCCCATGGGCAGTCATAGTAACCATTTGAGGGTTAGTCCATCTCTTTGAAATGGTTTGATCTAACTCTTATATCCTTAGAGCAACCAGAGCTCGTGATACATACCTGTCACCCCACAACTGGGGACGTGAGGCAGAAGGATCTTGAGTCCTAGCCCCAGCTGAGCTACAAACAGAGTCTTATCAAGAAATACTTTAAGCCTTTATGTTTTTATTTTAAAACTATATGTTAATGTAGTCATATTTCACTAAAATTTACTTAAAAATAGTAAACTTTAAATTTCTAATAATTTTAAACCATCCATAAGTACTGTTCATAAATTTTTTTGTTTTGTTTTGTTTTGTTGAGACAGGTTTTCTCTGTGCATCTCTAGCTGTCCTGGGCTCCCTTTGTAGACCAGGCTATCCTTGAACTCACAGAGATCCACCTGCCTCTGCCTCTCAAGTGCTGGGATTAAAGGGATGCACCACCATGCCCGGCAAATAGAACTGTGAACTGCCATGTGGGTGCTGGGATTTGAACCCTGGTCCTTTGGAAGAGAAGGCAGTGTTCTTAACTGCTGAGTCATCTCTCCAGTCCTTGTTCATCAATTTTAATGTATAAAGATATTAAAAACCACTCTTAACTTGTGGACTATATAAAAGTCATTGGAAACCATACCTGGAGTATTATATGCCACTTCAGTCAGCTCCTGGCTGTGTGAGTCAGGCACAAGGCCTTGCAGTTAATCTGAAGTCAGGTGGTGCTGCATTTCTATATGGCCCAGATATCTAGGTGAGGGATACAGTTCAACAGTAGAGCAGATTCTTTCCTCTGTCAAAGTTCTAGATTCAATCCCTAGCACCAAGATGAATGAATGAATGAATGAATGAATGAATAAGACAGCTTGAGCTTCATGGATGAAAGGAACCTAATTATATAGTTATATGAAGTACTGAAAAAAGGGTGAGAGAGAGAGAGAGAGAGAGAGAGAGAGAGAGAGAGAGAGGAGCCTGAAGCCATCTGATTCCTCAGGAGTCCATGTTGTATATGATTGTATATAAAGGTTTGCCAAGAAATAAAATATTTACTTTGGAAATGTGCAAAATAAATGAATTTTTGTATGTGTGCGTATTGATCTCTGGCCATTAGGTGAAAAGTGATAGAAAAGAATGGCACAAACAGAACATAAATAATCTTTTAGCAAATTGCCAGGTTCTTTCACAGCCATTGTCTCTGTAGAATAAGCTGATTTTTTTCCCCTTCTGTACAGTGACTTGGCAAAATAAGAAGAGAATCTTGTAAAGTTTGTGTTTATTAAAATGAATTATCCTGTGGAAGTGGGAGCATTTTGCATTGAATGACTTAACCATATGTCTGTGACATTGAGAATGTTACCATATGTTTGCCAACCAGATGTCATAATTCATTTGGGTAGGATTTGTGCAGTGAAATCATGGGTAAAGATGAATAAAACATTTCTTATTTATATATACATTTAGATACTATTCTTCTAGCATTTTCCTTACATTTGCAAGGGGGCTGGTTGCTTTTGCTGCCACAGACTTGTGAAGTGGCCATCTGGGCAGTGTGATTGGAGAGCATCCATAGAAGTGTCAGATGAAAAGAAATACCCAAATACTGCTTTGTATATTGGCTTTGTGAACTCATGCTTCATCTGTGATTCCAAAGCTTGAGATGGAGAAAGAAAAAAACAGAAAAAGGGTTGCCTGCAGGGTCCTGACATGTGGCAGGGATGATTACCTCTGCTCATGTTTCAGAGCTGTGACAGAACTCCACAGTTTACTTGGATGGTGTGAAGAGGAACATTTTCTTCATGTTAGAAAGATACCCAGAGAATACACCCATCTGTCGGCTGCAAGAATATGTACAAGTTCTTTGTTTATCAAAAGAATCTGAAGTATTAGTGAGAACTAAAATGTGCCAAAAGAAGTAAAAGAAAATTATGACAAATAGTGTTTTAAGAGCTATTTCTGATGAAAGCTGGGATTTGAGGTGTTTGACACCTAAAAAGTATACCCCGGATTAATATCAATTAATACATTGAAGCAACTTGCAGGAAGGGAACTGTGATGTTCCTCTTGTGTCGGAAGGAGAATATTGAATATCACAAAGCATTTGGTGTCTACTTCACATTTTCCCTCATTAGACAAACATCTCAGGGTGTATAAGAACCGACCACTTGGGTCTTACACCAATGCACAGTTCAATTTTGCATGTCTTAGGTTTTACGATGGGTTAATTTCATTTTTATATAGCTTCAGCTAAATAGTTGTCTATGTAAGACCTAGACTTAAAACAAATGACTTGAGTGTTTGTCCCAAGTTTCACCTTTACTAAGAATAACTTCAAAAAACCTTGTTGTAATCAGAGAAGTTAAAAAGCTGGCATAGAAGGAGTCAGTGCGACAGGAGCTTTGTAAGAGGGAAGAGAATGTTTAAATTTTGTGAAAGAGCCGGGCGGTGGTGGCGCACGCCTTTAATCCCAGCACTTGGGAGGCAGAGGCAGGCGGATCTTTGTGAGTTCCAGGCCAGCCTGGTCTACAAAGCGAGTCCAGGACAGCCAGAGATATTCAGAGAAACCCTGTCTCGAAAAACCAAAAAAAAAAAAAAAAAAAAACTTTGTGAAAGAAACCTAGGTTGCCTCAGGTGAGCTGTCTCTGGGGCTGGGCCTGTAGCTGCTGAGGATCCAGTAGATAGTGTCTTAATACAACAGAAAGCAATGTTTGTAACAGGAATGATCATTCTGATTCACTTCTCTAGTTCATGTTTTTAAACTATAAAAAATACAAACTTGCAAAAAATACATTTACCATAAATATTTGACTTCCAGGTTTTTTTGAAGCAGACATTTGTATGACGCCCCTCCTTCTGAGTAACAAGATAAAGCATGAGAAACACCCTCAAAGTCTGCTTTCAGAGCATCATGGCTGCACTGAGTCTGGTGCTGACCTTAGCCCTCCGCTCAGTTCATGTTCTGTCTTTGCATTCGTAATAGTTTTTAAAGAGTTATTTATTTTTATTTTATAACATGAGTGTTTTGTTTGCCTGCTTATGTGTGCCTGCAATGTCCAAAGAGGCCAGAAGAGGGCACTAAATTCCTTGGACCTGGAGTTACAAACATCTGTGAACCACCATGTGGGTGCTGGGAATTCAATCCTAGTCTTGTGAAAGAGTAACCAGTGCTCTTAATTGCAACCAGGCTAAAAAGTCCTGTGTTGCTGAATTTTTGGACATCTGGAATCAAAGCAAATGTTTGTTTTCAGATTTTTGTGTAAATCCATACAATAAATCAGGATTGGGAGTGTTGCTCAGTGGTGGAGTATTTGCTGTGCATGAATGAAATGTTGACTTAGAGCCTTACTATCATAGGCAAACGAACAAGCCTCTGCATGATATATAACCAGCCTAAAAATAAACATAGGTTTTTAACGTGTAGTTCTCAATGAAAAAATATGAGATTGTATCCACCTGTCACATTAAACTTATTGGGGAAGCTGAGGGACATTCTACACAAATTCAGTTGAAATAAAAATTGTACCTCTGTGACAGGCTTGGAATTTGATGTTGACAGGATAGTCTGACTCATCCAATACCAGTCTCAATTTATTTTTCTATAGTAAGTCTCCTGCCTCTGTGAAAGGTGGAAAGGTTAAAGCTAAGATTCTCAGCTTCCCTTGCAGCTTAAAGTACAGTAATTGCAGGTCTAGTAAAAAAAAAAAAAAAAACTATGACTGATGGTCTATGAGATTTGGGACTTATTATGAAACAGAAGACTGTCCTTGTATTAACTTGATCTTGATATCCTAGCCCACCCTCTTGCCACAAAAGCCAACTTGATTTCTGATTTCCCTGAGCTCTCAACCAAACCAAAAGTCCTCCAATTATAGACTTTTGTCACATGTTAAATACATACTTACTTGTTTAGTACTATGTCCCACTGGTTGGGTTTCCTGTTCCCTCACGTCAAAAGTACTCCTAATACTTTTTGTGAGTTCATTTTAGAAGACATTAAAAATAAAGTCAGAAGAGCACCACAGGGGAAAAAAGGGGGGACACTGAGAAAGCTTTTTCGGTTCATTGATTAATTATTTCTAAGCAATTCCCTGTGTATCTTCATTTCCTCCTTTAAGCTGCTACAGGGATAAGACAGTCCACAACCACAACTATACATTGTTTTTACTATTATTATTATTATTATTATTGCCGCTAATATTGTTTTGCCTCAGTTTCTAACCAGTGAGTAAGTCCAGACCCCCTTTTCCTCTTCACAAAATAGCACAAATAGGCTTGTCATTCTGGCCCTTTACTTGGACAACCTTCCTGGCTGCTTGGTGGGCTACTGGTATTCCAGCATTAGCTCATTATATTGATGTTTCTCCACAGGTGTCAACATCCGAAATGACTGTCCCTTTTACTAGTACTTGTTTGCTGCCATAGCTACCTGTGCTACAAACCTGGCACCAAGTATTTGGGAATTCACGTCCTCAGCATCACTGGTATCTTGGGAGCTTGTTCCTCCAAAGTCATTTATTTCTTTTCCCTGCGGAAACTGTGACAATTTCAAGATTTTATCTGGGATATGAACTTTGTATTTAACCGACATCTCCCTTTGTGGATTTCTGCTGTCGTTCGATCACACTTCTAAGCCTGAATTGTGTTTTCTCAAAGGTAACTTGGGAACTTTATAGAACAGTGCAGGGCTTCTTAAACTTCATTACATTTTCAAACCCCTTTTGCCTGAGAAATTTGTATGTGATTTAGGGTGTATAGGAATGTAAAATTGATATGCAAGTCAAACATTTCCTGATATCAAAACACAAATTTATCTTAAAATAGTTTTTGCTATACATATAATTTACCATTTGTTAAAGATGAAAGCAAATTTACATACTAATGAGATGGTTGTGCTGAGTTTATTTTTACATAAAGAATTAAATCTTGGCAGAATGTTTGATACTGCAGGACATAGAGCATCTCCAATGTTTTATTGAGTTGATTGATATTTATTTTATAATCATCAATGCTGAGAACACTTTTCTGAAAAAACACATCTTACAAAATGCAGAAATATGTTAAGTTGTTGGCACTTTCGTCCAAATCCCAAGTCAAAAGTCATTTAACAATATTTTATGAAACTCTATTCAACAGCTCACACAGCACTTCTGAAAATCAAGCATTCTGACACAATACACCCAAAACTATACAAACTGATACTCACATGCCAAAGAATGGTGGTATGAAGATATCAAAAGTTGTTTTCCATACTTAAACTACAATGTTTCTATAGGAAGGGAAATATTGGATGTTCAGTTAAAAACACTGAAACTCATACAATAATATTGCATTTGAGTTGAGGTGCTTCTGTCTGTGTTTGCTTGCATTGCTTAACATGAAGGCCTACAGAAGGCAAAGTGGGATGTATGTTCCAACCCAAGTTTGGAGTAAAGTTGTGGAATCAAACACAGAAACTCTAAGAATAGTTTAAGAAAAATTTTGATCTGAAATCATATCAGGAAAAATAACCGTTTTCCCTAGAACTTGCAGAGTTGAGAATAAAACCTTTCCCAGACATACTGGGACACAATTTGCGAAAGTAAGGGGCAGATTTCTTTTAAGCCTCTGGAAAAGCTTAGAGAAAACAAACAGAAGCCTGGGTGCATTTGGACAAAGAGAGCAGAAGTGTGTGGGTAATGCAGAAGTCACTACTCACCCATGCTTTGAGGGGGGCTGACATATCAAAGAGCACTGTCAGCCACAAAGAGGGAGATCGCTTCTGGAGAGGGACAGAAGCACTGGGAAGAATGTTCCTAAAGCTCCTGACTGACTGGCTGCTTATCCAGACAGGCAGCCATGTTCAGCTGCCCCAGAGGTCATGAACCTGAGTGAGCTTATGCCACATACAGGACAAACAGGCAGTGAACAGTCCCTGAGAGGCCGGGTCAGGGACTTTGTCAATACAGAAACTTCTGGGCAATTTTTGATTGTAATGGCATTAGAAAAAATAGATAAGAAGTTGCCATGAAGAAATAATTAAAAAAGAAGAAAATTATTCACTGAGGCTATATTTAGGGCTCTTGAATTAATCCCTATTTGTAGAATACATGTAGAATACAATTTAGAGTCTAAATTGAGCTGTAAGTTGAGGCAATCATGAGAGACCTAACATAATTCTATAAAGAGAAGAAACTATCAACCAAATATTAAAGTAGGTTTTAAATTATTTATTTTTATTTTTCCCACTTTTCTGAATATCCTGAACTTTTGATGAGAAGGATATAGCATTTACATAATGTAAAAGGATATAAATACTTTTCTTACCGTGACAATACCTCATATAGCATAAACATTTTGTGGACAATGATCAAAAGAAACTATTCAAAAGGACTAATTCTCTGAAAGTTCAGTCATGCTTGATTGTAGTTAGCATTCATTTGTCTAAGGAGGCTTGTATGCTAGATGAAACTTAGAAGTAGTAAAGATGTGGGAAAACCTGGCATACTTATGATCTAGCCCTTTACAGAAAATGTTTGAGACATTCACTTAGAATATGCAGCTTACACTAACCCCACAAATATTTGATCAGTTTTCCAGTATTACTCTTTTTTCATTCTGTAAAATTGTTTTTATAAAAGAGTAAGATCATTTTTTTTAAACACTAAGATTTTTAAGGATAGAAATCTCTTAACAGAAAGGAACCTGTAAAATATAGTAGTCATATAGCCTTATTACAAATGTTGAAAAAAATAACAGTAATCTTTTGGCACATAAGGCTTTAAATATATTTTCTTAGAAGCATTGCTTAAAGACTTGAAAACAATAACCACAAAACCATTCTCCACTTTCAGGTACAGTCTTCCTAAGCTATGGCTCACAGATCTTTTTATACAACCTCATGATTGCTCAATTATGTAATTCCCAGTAAAACAGAGTCCCCATTAGGCAGATTCTTTAAAGCAGACCCCTCTGCTGGTGACAATTTACAAGTGAAACTTCCTTTCCCTGGTACAGGCCTGCATTGTCTCCCTCAGAACCACAGGCTGAAAGACTTGGTGTATCAACTGCTGGCTTCAACTGTGTCAGGGGAGGTGGTGTGCTCTCATCCCTGTAGGGGGAAGAGGGGGTCCTTTCATCTAGTGGCTTGTGAGGGAAAAGAAAGGGAGGAAAAGTCTTTGTAATGCAGCTAAGCAATTTCTCCTATTTTTATATTTGGTTCTCTGGAACAAGGCATTCTGAGGAGAGAAATCTTAGACAGACGGCTTTGAGGTGGCTCTTTCAACCATGAAAACTTAGACCAACTAAATCTCTTTAAAACCTCCGTTCCACATCTTTGAATGCCATATTCTGCAGATCTCTTGGGGTTTTTGAAGATGCCCTATCTATCTCTTGTATTTAGATAAGCAAATGTTGCTTGTCTCTTAACAACTTGATCACTGAGTAGCTTAGAGAATATCTGTGATAGACTGTCATAGTAGCTAACAAGGTGACATGCATGCATGACTAGGAGTTTGTTTTTCATAACTATCCTAAACAGTTTAAGACGGTTGGTATCAAGAGGCCAGAGCTTCACATTTCATTTTTAAGTATCTCTAGGTACGATACCATTAGGAAGCGTTACCTTTAATTTTGTATCAATATACAAAGATCTATTCAAATGTGGCTAAATATACTCTTAATTTTTTATCAATATACAAAGATCAATGCCTATGCGGCCCAATACAATCTTAATATTGCGTCCATATACAAGGGTCAATACCACTGTGGCCAACTATAA
Source organism: Lophiomys imhausi (assembly GCA_907164525.1). NCBI lineage: Eukaryota > Metazoa > Chordata > Mammalia > Rodentia > Muridae > Lophiomys > Lophiomys imhausi. The sequence continues at coordinate 5,859,517 of CAJQZJ010031840.1, forward strand.
TCTTAATTTTGTATCAATATACAAAGATCAATACCGATGTAATCCAATACAATCTTATTTTTGCACAATAAACAATGGTCAATACCACTTTAGCCAAATATACTACTAATTTTGTATCAATATACAAAGGTATAAGGGCATATTCAATAATGTGACCCTTCTTCTTGACCCTTCCTGTGCTGTCTATGTCTCAATTTTTCTCAAGTCCGTGCATTCCTACATAGGAGATAAAGAAGGATACAGAAAAGGGAAAGAAGGAATACCCTGGGTCTAACCTCCAAAACCCATTAAACAGGACCATTTAACAACTTGTAATCTCTTCCCCTAAATAACAGAGTTTTCAGTTGTCCTTCAAATAACCAAAAAAGGGGGGGGCGGAGAAACACCCTCCCCACCCTCCCCACCCTCTGGGTATGGGACGTCGCTCTCTTAAAATGACTTCCTGCTGATTTGGGTTGTAGTAAACCTGTTTGGGGCCCACACCAAAATGGAAAAATGGTTAAAAAATGTTAATACAATCCTTTTATGTTCAGTCCTTCTGTTCTCAGCTGTTTAGATGTCCTAAGGAGTTTGTAGGCAGAAGCTAAACTTCCAGGCTTTACTGAGGTTCTGGCTGGGGCATTGTGTAGAGCTGAACGGTCTTAGCGATATTGAGTTGTTGTGTTTGTAGGCTTTTGATGGGTCTTAAATTAAGATTTGTTTTTGATATCGTGACATATCAGCTCCTGACAGCACCCCCTGTTCTACTCCAAGTAGAAGAAAAGCATCGAAGAATCTCCAGTGTGAGATGGTTGAATTAGTGGCAAGCCTATCTCTTGGCATGTAAAAACTCCTTGCTTAAACTGCAGATAGACTGCTGTCCAAAAAGGACAAAACTTGGTAGCAGGGAAGTCGACAGCCTAGCTCTGCCAAGACAGGGTAGGTTAGTCCTTCATAATCCCTGCCCTACAATAAATGTCTGTCAGAGAAACAGGACCAAAAGGCTGAAGACTGATGCTGGAATGTATGGAGAGAAAATGGGAACTGTCCAGGTAGTCACTGGTTTGTCATTTCTTAGTATTGGAAGCTGCAGGCCCTGCACTTCCTATATAATCAGATATATTTATCCTTCTCAGCTCTCTGAGGTGGTTGAAGAATAGACAGCTTGAGTCTCATAGCTAAATTTTGAGTTGTTTAGGAATCAAGAGGGCGTTCTAGATCTAAGAAGATGGTTATAATAGTGATGCAAGTTAGTATGAAAACTAAGTCAGTTATAGAACTTTAAACTCATGGAGATGGTTAGAAGGTAGAAGGTTAAAGTCAGGGGCCAAATATGTATGAACTGGACATTGGGAAGGTATACTGGGCCATTTAACTCTCATAAATGTGGCATATTTAATTCTGCTGTTTTGTATAGAATTTACTGTTATAAGAGAAAGAACCATTTGTTGGAATGAAAAGAGAAGCTGTTGGGGGAGGGGAAGAGGGTGGAAGGGTGGGACAGGAAGGGGGAATAGGAAAGGGTTTGTGACTGAGATGTAACTTGAAGAAAAAAAAATAAAGTACTTATAAAAAAAAAACAAAAAACTCCGTTCCTCGAGCTTACTTTGTACCTTCATCACATGAAGTGGTGCTACAGGGGGGATACAAGTCTTCCCAACAGATGAGGATCTCTGTTAAATCGGGGACCTGAGAGAAAAGGTTACATCATTCACCTTCAAGAGAAGGGACTTTGATCCTGTTTTCTAAAATTGACTAAAAGAATCAAAATATGCAAAGGCATTCAAAATGGGCCTATGATGGGATGGATACAAACCTATTGGTTCATTGTGGTAAATCAGGCTGTTGTTTCAGGACTTCTAAGCACAGGATAACTTCCTCATTGAGAAGAGTCGACTTTATTCTCAATATTAACAAGTATGTTAACTTATTTGGTGAACTTACTATGCAACACCAAACTGATAAAAAGAAACAAATGAGATAACAGCTGATATGTTTCTCCCAAGTACATATTTATTTGAGGATTTTGTAGAGCTTGAATGATTTTCAGACTTTGTTTAATTTAATTTTTTTTTCATGCATGTCACTTTGAAGAGTAACTGATATAAGAAAAAAGAGACCAGACCACAAGTAACCCACACAGGAATGGCTACTGCAGCTATAAGACTGAATAGGACTTTGTCTCACCTTAGTTATAATTCAAAGACTTCCCTGATGGTTCTAAGATAACAAAGATTCAAGAGCTCATCAAGTGTAATGAACATGTAATTAGGCAGGCAGGAAAGCAAAGTAAACTCCATTTTGAGAAAGTACATTTCAAATACTGTGAGACAAGTTGAGTGTGTGTGAGCATGAGATGATTAACAGATGTTTGGAAACTCCAGAATAACCCAAGCTTCTGATCAGCAGACTTGCTTATGCAAAGTGTGATAGCCATATGCAAGGACCACCCAAGTGTCCACCCCTCTCACACCCGAGGTGTGATAGCCACATGTGGGTGTCCACGCAAGGCATGAGTGGCTATCAGAAAGGTGATGAAGCATTATGTCAATCACTAGTATAGAAGGAGGGACTGAAGTCCACCTCGCCATCTCACTCTTGAGATCATGGCATGCTGAGAGACAGCTCGTCAGCATTCAAACCCGAGCCTGAGAAAGAGACTGCAAAGACAAACTGACTTCGCGGTCAAGCACTCTGACTTCGTGGTCGAGCGCTCTCCGTGGTCAATACTAATTCAGCCTCTTGACCAACAATCCCAAGGTACATCGGGACTATTCTAGTCATCGGAACTTGGACTGGTTGGCAGACAAATATCAGGTTGTATAGCTTCCGAGCATAAAGACTGTGCTATTGTAATGCAGGCTGCTCACCAATTGTTACTGAGATACTTGTTAAAACTATGCCAGCCATATCCCTATACATTGCAACTTAGGACTTAGATGGAATATTATTTACTAATAGTTCTTAGAGCGTTAGCCCTTAGTATAATCTATTTGGTATTCTGATGAATATAACCAACAACCTTTAGAGTGTCGAAGCGAGAGGGACTCCCCTCGACCTTCTATGTGTGACTAGCATAATAAAATTGTGTTTGACACAATCCACTTGCCGCTTGCTTAGTAACTAAGGGACCCCACGGGCTGAGCCATCCGCTGCCAGAATCAACTGGTACGCTGCCCGAGATAAGAGTTCGCTACATCAAGGCTGCTCATGTATTTGTTCTTACAAGATGACTGCTCAACAGGTAGTAGGTTTGTATATGAAATAATGTGAAATGTGTTGGCAATCCAAAATGTAACTCAAACAGTATGAAGCAATGACTGCCCAAATTAGGGAATATTTTCAGAGGACCTTCTTGTTGGTTATTTTTAAAGTATCTTTAATGAAACCCTAAGCCAGCTAGGTGGTTCTATTATCAAAAATTCATTTATTTGACACATATCTTTTGAGAAATCTGCAGTCATTAATCTTCCACTTTAGAATTGTGGTATAGTCACTACCAACTTACTTTTGACATTTTAAAAATTAGGAGAATTTATTTAGAATTATTTGTTTATCTGAAGTTAGCTCTGGGAAATCTGTGAACATCATGAAATCAGTTCCACTGTATGAATGAGTTTGTGCAACTGAGAAGTTTTCATGAAGGCTTTAAAGATTATTCTTGTAGGCATGGAGAGATGGCTCAGTGGTTAAGAGCACTGTCTGCTCTTCCAGAGGTCCTGAGTTCAATTCCCAGCAACCACATGGTGGTTCACAGCCATCTATAATGAGATCTGGTACCCTCTTCTGCTGTGCAGGCATACATACTTCAATTCAGAACATTGTATACATAATAATAAATTAACAAATCTTAAAAAAAAATCCACATTGTAGCATTCCTGCTATCCTTGCAGGCCCAGAGCCTCATCTCATAAGATCCTTAGCAACAGCTTAGTGAGTGTGAAGGTCAAGAAAGAGCTTTCTGTTTATCCAGCATATCAAAGGTTAGGCTGCCCTTATCTGGTTTCCTTCAGACTGTTTTCCAAAAATAGAAAAGGAAAACAAACAAAAAAAACCCCACCAACACCAAACAAATAAAAAAAACCAAACTGCCTTTCATGTTGTCAGAAGATAGAGTTCTTCATAGAATGTCTTTGGCCTCCAGAGTTTGAACGTCTCTCCTTTGGACAGCATTATTTTATTGTGGCCACTCAAGACAGTGTGGATTCTTGATTCTTATTATTCCAGAATCTTCAAGACACAGAGGCTTGGACATTAGGATATAGTTTTTGCCCCGGGGCCCTTACAGGGTGATCACTACATAAGGGGGTTCTCAGGGGAAAGGTGAGTGTGCTGCCTGCCCAACTTTCCAGCCTTCATTCCGAAGACAAGCAGACCTGACAGGGGTGATGTCTAAACATTTCCCATTTTTAATGTTTGGTCCCCTAGCTTATATATAGAACCAAATGGGTGTTTCTACATGAGGCTATGTTGGCCAATCACATTAAAGGTCACCCTATTACATCACATAGCACATGACTGGTAACATTGTGATCATGCACTAATCATGAGCATGGAAGTCTTGCTTACCCAATCAGCTATACCCATGATCAGGCTTCAACTCTTCCCCAACATCTTCCAGCCTCCACCATCTTAGATATCTCCCACAAGTTACTTTCATTTTCCCAGCCACCAGGCATTACTCATAAGCCTCCATTTTCCGGGTCACCACAGATTTCTTTGGACTAAGGAGTTGTTGTAGCTTATCAAGGATTGTCATATCTTTTATGACAGATAGAGATCAGAAAAGCAATAATTTACACATCCAGTGATGGGTATATATTGAGGCTTTCTTATATAAATACCATGAAACATGGAAGGTTAAACATGAAAGGATAAACCAGATGTGGGTGCTGCCTTCTAACAATTAACATGGTTCTTAGGGTAATCAGACTTAAGTTCTGTAAATAATTATAGCATGGTGCAGATAATAATAAAATCAAATCAAAACAAAAAAGCTCTGATTTGTGAAGTGACCAAGTACCCTTTAAGTCAAGCTGAGCAATCCAGGCCTGTTACCCTAACTACTCAGGAGGCTGTGGTAGGAGGCTACCAGGAGCAACAGATCAAGTTCAAAACCAGACTAGGCAAAGGAGGAACACCCTGTCTGTCTAGATATATGTGTGTGTGTGTGTGTGTGTGTACACATACATACATACATAAATGCATACATACATGCATACATACATATGTACTTATATATATATATATATATACATATTGCTGGGTACATAGTTCAATGGTAAGCCACAACTATTATGGGAAAAAAGTTGTGTTCAATCTCTAGCACCCCTCCTAAACTTTTTTTGAATTCTTGGCTTCAAACTGAATCACAATACCCCATGCATATCTTATCTGTGGGAGATAATTGGGTTGTATTAAAAAGTGCTGCTGAAAAATTCCAAATAGAAAGCCTGCAAACTGAAGCATTTTATGTTATTGCAATGCCATCAAGCTTCAGTAACACCACCCACTTGTCTAAATGGATATCTTTTCTAGGTGGGGCTGTCCAGCTGCTTGACAATGGGTAGTAACTGATAAACGTCTGATGAGCAACAGCTTTAGCAGGTGTTACTATTCACTGTCCATTATTATCCCCCTGGAATGCATCAACATGCTGGAAAGGGCAGCCAGGACGCTGGGGCTCTAACTCTGCTCCCCTCTCTGCTGTAAGTTGAGTGCTTTGCAGTCCAGATTCTCTTCCAGATGCCTGGCACAGCCCTGTAGGTGGGCCAATTTCATTATCACTGTTTCATAGACAGGCAAATTAAGGTTAGGAAGCTCAATGGACTTGCCCAAGACCCGAGGTAGTAACTGAGTGAGGTCCAGTGCTTGAAATTAAGACACTTAGAATATAAGCTGGAGGTATTTTCTTTCAGGATGGTAAAATCCACATGTTTGTGGGAATAGAATGTACATAGAGGTCAGGGTTCTCTAGAGTAACAGAATTTATAGAATGAATCTCTCGCTACATATAAAGGGGCTGTATTAGAATGGCTTAGAGGCTGCAGTCCAGCTAATTCTCCAATGGCTGGTTATGAACAGAAAGCTCTAGAATGCAGTAGTTGCTCAGTCCACAAGGCTAGGTGTCTCAGTCGGTCTTCAGTACATGTTGGAATCCCAAAGAAGTAAGTTCAGTGCCAGTAAAGGAAGAGATGTACTAGTAAGGCAAGAACAAGCAGATAAAGAGCAAAAGCTTCCCTCTTCCATGTTCTTGTACAGAATTCCAGCACAAGGTATGGTCTAGACTAAAGATTTGTCTTCTTCCTCAGGATCCAGATCAAAGATGTGTGTCTTCGTACCTCAAAGATCTGGACTAGAAGTGGATTCACCCACTTCAAACCAAGCGAAAAATATTCTCTCACAGGTGTGTCCTCCATTTCTGCATTGTAGCTCATTCTAGATGTAGTCAAGTTAACAGCCAATAATAGATATCACATGTACTTAGATTAAATAGCATTAATATTTTAGTTATCAACCAAGATCAACAAACTGGTAAAATGTGATCAGTCTTCACACTTGAACAAATACATGTTCGCCAGAACCTGTGCAGTCAGCTGTTGAGCTGAGAATTCTTGGACTTGTTCAAGGACTGGGCTTGAAGGAGTCAGAGAAATGGTGACCACAGCTGTCCCCTCTGTTAGCATTCAAGCGAGCTCACAGCACCTTAATAAAGTGTACAGCCCAATAAAGAATTATTAATTGGATATGGGAAAGTTGGGAGTCCCAAAGGACCCTGAATGTAAAATGCAAGGCTTCTCCTATATCTGCCCTTGCTCTGAATAGTGACACAGAGATCTTTACACTTATTAAAAGCTTCAGGCTCTATAACAGGGCAGATAAACTCAACTAGTCTAACACTGGGTTGGCCTACTTCCCAGCACACAGCCCATTATCTGCTATTGCAATCTAGCTCTGGCACCTGCTTCTTCCTCAGGGTTCAGATGGTGACTCTGGCTGTCCCTGGACCCCACCTGGGACCTGGGCTCCGAAGTCTGTCCCAATCCTCTCCTGCCCAGCTATTGGCTGTCAGATTTTTATTAATACCAAACAGAAGGTGATGGAGAATGTTTACAAAACATTGAGACAGGAGATGCTTTCTAAAAATGGCAATGTCAAAGTCTGGCCTGAATCAGATCTTCATCAGCACTGAAATCAGCATTTGAATACACAAGGATAAACTTTACAGAGTGCACCAAAATGCCACTCCAGCACCTGAAGATGGGTTTGGCCCCACATGGTGAGATATTCCAGAGTCTCAATCCCTTGGAGCCACAGTCTAAAAGAGGAAGCACCATCCAAAGAAACGTCATCTCCACAAGAAGATCATACCCGAGATCCTCCTGCTTTGGCTTATAAGTTTGTCTGATTACATTGTCACTAAATTCTCCTTGAGAAAAAGCTGGGGATTATTTTGTGGGAAAGTACTGCTAGCGGTTTGACTTCTCTACAATCAAACACCTAGATTGTAATCCTGGCCTTGCTACTCTTAGGTAAGCTATTGAACACGTAGGAGCCTCAGTTATTGAGGTAAGCTTACTCTTAGGTAAGCTATTGAACACGTAGGAGCCTCAGTCTTTAAAATGGGCGTAAAAGTAATTATTATTATGAAGGGTAATTGAGATGCTGCCTGCAAAACACTTGGCAGACCATAAGCACTGGCAGAATGTTGACAGTGTTCTACCCAGCTATATTAAAGTTTGTTTCAGAGATAATTCCCTGAAGAATTACATAAGCATAATTATATTGAAGCAGTCAGTAGTCGATTATGAAAACCCTTTCTCCACTGAATGGCAGAGCCAAGGCAGAGGGAGCGCCACCAACCACTGCACTAATCCTGATTATACTGAGGTCCTGCCCGGCTCTGCTGGCTGGAACTTAACCGCTGCTGCGGACACCCTCTTAGGGACTGCAGCCAAGTCTGGGGCAGGTTCACTCGCAAATGCCTCAATGAGCACTGCTGTGACTTGGAACCAAAAGCAAGAATCTACACATTGCCAGGTTCCTCCCCAAGTGAGGACCGTTAACACAGAGGCTAGTGGCAGCGGATAAGAAGCCAGGCCACTGACCGCGGTTGACTTGACACAAATCCGATCCCCACCCCTCTGCACCTCCGGTTCCCGCTGCCTGATCAGTGCGCTGACAGATTTGGACTTCTCTCCTAGAAAGGAACTAGAGAGACTCGGGACAAGTCCGGGCATCACCTCGCATCCCGGTGCAACTGAGCGAGAGCCAAGTGCTGCGACTGCCCGCCCCACCAAGCAGAGCTTGAGAAGAGGCAAGCCTGGGCAGCAACGCCTCCACTGATGCCGGGAGCTCTCGGCGGCTCATCGCTCATCCTAACCCTCTCCCGGCAAAGATCTAGTTAGAAACTTTAGGGTTTCTTGCAGAGAGACGGGGAACAGCAATGAGCCCTAGCTGATCCCTTTAAGAGACGGTCGTGACTGGGCTTGAAGAAGATAGACTCCCTCCAGAACACCAACAAAGGACTATATTTAGTTAGGAGCACTCCGCCTAAATTCCTTCTTTTCCCCCTCTCAGCTTCAGATCCACAGTCCCCGGCAGTGGGTGGAGGGGGGCGGGGAGCAGCGGAGAAGGAACAGCTGGGCCTCCGCCTCGCCACTCAAACTCTATAAATAACCAATCCTGAGCGGAGGCGACTTTCTAGCCAATGAAGCTGTATAAAGTGACAAAACCTCGGCAACATCCAATGGGAAGACATTTGGGGGTGTGAGACTCACATCCTGGGGCCAATGAGTTGGGAGACTGGGAGAGGTAATTTGAGCTGACGTGTGGGTGTGCGGTGCGAAACCTTCCTACTTGCAAGCCCCAAACCTGCTCCGCTGACTGAGCATGCCCTGACTAGATGCGGGGGCCGCGGGCATTCCGCGGGGCTGGATCCACTTGCCAGAGTTTGGCTCCCACCAAAGGGGAGGTTGGATGACCTAGGGAATCCTGCCCTGAAGGCTGCGGCGCCCCACTAATTCCCACCCCTAGGTACTGGTCAGAACAGGGACTCAGGCCGAGTTCTTCCTAAGGAAGTGACACCGGGAACACCATGCCAAGTGGGGGCACGCACCTCTGCTACCTTCCCCGGCCTGAAAAATGCCCTGCAGGTGCATGATCCTGAGAAGCGCGCACGGGTCTGGGCTCGGCGACAGTTGTCTATCCTCCTTCAACAGTACAAGCCGACGAGGTCACAGTCAGCTGCTTCTAGCTGCGCCCATAAGAGGCCCGCAGAGCCCTGAAGGCGGTGGCTTTGGTTTGGAGCTTTCCACCTACAGGCACACGCAGGGCTCTACCCAGTTCCAAGATTCGCGCCGCCCCGCCCCCGCCCCGCCCAGTCCCTGCTTGCCACACCCTCTATCACGCCTCCTCCCGACACTGCGGAAAAGCTGGAGCGGAGCTCGGAGCTCGGGCGGGTCCCCGCGGGCGGCGCACTGGGCATGCTCGGCTGGGCGGGGAGGGCCGGGCTGCGCGCGGCGAGTAGGAAGCCCTCGCCCAGCGGAGGCTGCGGGGGAGAGAGAGTGATGGGCCGCGGCGCTGGGCGCACGTTCTGCGGGGACTCATGCCACGCGTGTCCCAGCCGGACGCGCTATTAGCAGCCGCCTCTGCAACCAGGCGCCACCGCCTCCCGACTCTCTTAGGCTGCCTTGGCGAGAAGCTCCAGCCGTTGTCTTGTTCCGGCGGCGTGCATTGTCCTCCGGGTCCTCCACCAGGGCTGCTGCGGGGCCCGGGACCCGCGCCTCACCGACGCGCCCCTACCGCCGGTCTGCCCAGCACGGGGCTCCGCTAGTCTCTAGGTGAGCCCGCGCTCCCGAGCCACTCTCGCCGAGGTTTTTCCTGAGGAGTTGGGGAAGGGGAGAAGTCCACCCGCCCATCCAAGCCTTCCCCGGCGCATAGCCCCGACGGGGCCGCGGCAGGCGCGACAAGGGCGCCGACGGAGCCATGAGAGAGTACAAAGTGGTGGTGCTGGGCTCGGGCGGCGTGGGCAAGTCCGCGCTCACGGTGCAGTTCGTGACAGGTTCGTTCATCGAGAAGTACGACCCGACCATCGAGGACTTTTACCGTAAGGAGATCGAGGTAGACTCGTCGCCGTCGGTGCTGGAGATTCTGGACACCGCGGGCACTGAACAGTTCGCGTCCATGCGTGATCTGTACATCAAAAATGGCCAGGGCTTCATCCTCGTCTACAGCCTGGTCAACCAGCAGAGCTTCCAGGACATCAAGCCCATGCGGGACCAGATCATCCGCGTGAAGCGGTACGAGCGCGTACCCATGATCCTGGTGGGCAACAAGGTGGACTTGGAGGGCGAGCGTGAGGTCTCCTATGGCGAGGGCAAGGCCCTGGCCGAAGAGTGGAGCTGCCCCTTCATGGAGACATCGGCCAAAAACAAAGCCTCAGTGGATGAGCTGTTCGCAGAGATCGTGAGGCAGATGAACTACGCTGCACAGCCCAACGGCGATGAGGGCTGCTGCTCGGCCTGCGTGATCCTGTGAGGCGACCGCTGCCGCTGGGCGCTGGCCACGCTCTGTGCACAAAGCCAAACGCACCCGATTCTTAATGTGATTGTCTTCTTGCTTTGAGATTGGAGACGACTTTGTATCGGCCGGGATGTCCGAGGAACCTGGCTGACTTGTGTGACCAGCATCCCCAGCCTTCAGCCGGAGTCCAAGGAGGTGTTTTTCGCTGACCATCCGAGACCCTGATGGAAATGTGGCTGTCTGTATACAGCGTGTACGTTCCTCATTGATTTCGATTCATGCGTATTTCCCCGTTTAAGTAGCCAGTAAGGCGCTGTATTGGCTGCTTGACACCGGCAAGCAAAAGTTTCAAGCCTGAAAAAAAAGGGGGTGAGGAGGTGGAGGAAGTGGAGAAGAAGGAGACAGTGGGGGAGGGTTCCCCCAACAACTGTTCATAGTTTCAAGTTCTAAACACAAGGAAAGAGGTCCAAGAAAACCATATGAAGGAGCCAGAGGAGGGAAAGAAACTTGTTTGTTATTTTTTTTCCCGGTTTTCCAGGATTATTTGGAAATTAAGACCAAGGGTTCCTTTTCTGCCAGCTTGGAAGGGCAACCCAGGGACTGATTACGATTCTGAGGATGTCTATGCAAAGTTGGGTTCTTGTTACAATGTATCCAATCCGAAGTATTGCACATGTGAACTGGGACTGTTAACACTGATGCCAATACAGTGTGGGGTGCCAGGAAGTGTCTGCTGATATTTGTGGGAAAAAAAAATCTATTTTGATTACCTACTGTATCAAAGGGGAGTCTGGGGGAGAATGGTAGTATTTTTTTTTTTTATCAGCTGTGAAAAATGTTACAGATCTGCACATTTTTGTGTGTGCTATTGTGTGTGTGTGTGTGTCTTTAAGTATAGCCTTTTTTTGTGTGTGTGGTTGGCAGTGACAGATTTTGCTGACTAGCTTTTAAAAATACAATACAAAGACTTTGTAAATGTGATTCAGGGCCCCCAGCACCCCTGTGTCTGCAGAGTGCCTTCAAACTCAGCTGTTCCAGCCGGTGCCAACCTGTGAATTCCTACCATATCCCAGAATCTGTTGTTCTGCTGTCTCCAAAACCACTTTAAGTATCTTCCTGAAAGAGCCAGGACAAGTAGGACCTGTTATTCCGTGAATTGCTTCTTTAATTTTAGCTTTTTAAATATTAAGCCCATGTCTTAATTTTTCCCCCTTTCTTCATTTTGTTCAGATTTCAGGTTTTAGCTCCCCTTTCTGTTGTTTTCAAGGTGTCTCTTGTTATTTGTTTTAGGGTGTTCCTCCAGAAGCAAAGAGCAAAATTTTATTGTTGTGATGTACCAAGAGAATTCTAACAAGTTGTAACTTTTATTTCCACTCATTTAGTCACTGTCTCTTCATTTAAGACTTTTAATACAAATGTCATTTTTAAAGAAACACCAAACTATTTGCTTTTTTTTGTTTCATATTCAATGATTTACAGTATTCATGATAATGGTGCCAGGTGGAAGTGGACAGGGCCAGCCACATGATGCCTTCCAGAGTTATTTGTCAAATTTTGAAGATAGAATTATTTCATTGAAAAATTGGATGACAATGTTTCCAAGTTTTTAAAAATGGAGAAAAGTATCGAGGCCTAAGAATCACGGGATATGACTATACCATCTGACTCCCAGGGAGATGAGGAAGTGTATTGATTCTACTCTGCTGCAGAAGAGCAGTGAGCTTCACTGTCAGTAGCAAAGGCGTGAAGCCCACTGCCAGCACCCTCTAAGGTCTGGGAAAATAACACTGACCTGGCGGAGGGGGGAGGGGGGGGATACGTTCTATTTGTCTTTGTTTTTTGTCTGTTTACGTCATGCACCAAGTCAGAAGTGTTAACATTGATCTCACACACAGTGTACTCTGCGTTATCCTAACCGGTATTTCAACCCTTCCAAAGTTTGTGTTTGGAACCAAATCATTGAAAACAAACAAAGATTAAACTATGTAAAGAGGGTTCTTTTGCTCTCCTTAGTTTGAGGACCGTATCTGACTACACAAATTGTTTCTTTTAAAAAGTAGGAGACAATGTGTGTTGTTACTTACTATTTGTATTTTTCTGGGGCTCTCTAGAACAATTATCTTTACAGAATACAAAAAGTATCTATAAGATACTATACCATAGGTTCATGAGGCAAAGCTGAAGTCTGAAGAGTCTTAACTAAGGAATTTACTCTTTTGACAAAGCCAAAAGAGATCACATGTTTTTTGAAAGCGATATCAATATATCTTGCCTTAATTTTTTTTTGTCTCCATCCAGGTTGGATCTCACCATTCCAGTGGGGAGGAAGAACAGTTTTGCCTGTACTGGCCTTTGTTTATTTTCCAACTCTGATCTCGATTCTCCATTAGTATCTGACACAATTGTGCTTCCAAGTATAAAAATTGAAACTGTTCAAAATAATGTTTTACAAGAATCGATTTTTACATTTGAATAAATGTAGTTGGGGAAGTAGATGAAAGTGTTGCACATTCTGAAGATGTGCCAAACACTGTTGGAAGGGTTGTTTTTAATGTGTTTGGTGACCCTCTTTTGTCATTATTTGGAAGGCTTTGAACAAAAGTATTGCCAAGAATATAGCTCATAAGAAATGTTCGTACTACTTACAGAAAATATTTGGCAGTGGACAGTGAAATAGATTGCTGGCATATTAATCACCTCTACAGAGCGTTTCCTAGAGGTCATGAAAGGCAGGTCAGGTTTTTAAAAACATGTTTCTTCTGAGTACTGTAAAATAAATGCTTTTGGATTGTAAAATTAAAGCTGCTGCAGGAAAATGAAGCTCTGAGTTGTCTGGCTTTCACCTGTCATTTTCATAGTAACATAGAGATTTGAAGGTCCCCCTCCCCTTTCTTTAAGAAGATGTATTTTTAAGATGATAGTTTATTTGGCTAGGAAGGACCTCATCCAGTGCTGTAGTGTGAACTGACAAAAGCATTAGTTTCAGTGAAAAAGTTGAGCTGGTTTAACTGCTTAAGGAAGTGAGTCAGGGAGGGTGGAGTTTGTTGCAAGGTAATCTCACCTGTCAAAACAAAAGGTGGGAGGGAGAGGAGCTTCCTGAGGGGTTGAGAACTGAGTATTAAACCTGACCCCTGCTGTCTGCCTGTCTCTGTTAAACAAGTTTTCTTTCTGGTCCCTGGCAGCCAGTCCAGTTTCCTGTCTTTTCAAGGCATTATTTTTGTTCATTTGTAAATGCCTCAGGGAAGCTAAAGGTGTCTGCCCAAGTCTCACGCTCTGATCTGTGGGTCAGACAGTTTCCATTCCAACTGTTAAGATAGACTTCCCTGAGTCACATTGATAAACCATATCTATCTGAAATTCGTCTTTAAATGCCAAAGGCTTTATACACCCTTGTACTGCATATTTTCACTGGGAGAAAATCCCAAATGCCTCCTTTACTTTGTTATCACTCTACCTTCTGGATGATGGGAAGTGAGAGCAATCAATTCGGAGCAGAAGTTTGGGGAAACAGATGTGAAATGCCTGTGCTATTATTTGTCATAAAAGATCCTCCTCTATAAAGGTGAAGAAAACCAGGATTGAATTTGGAGATATCCACTCTTTTGTTAAAATGGTAATGTTTGTCAGTGCCTTCTTAACGGCGAAAGCTTGCTAATATAAGTTTTCTCTAGGAAGTATTACAGTTCTAGAAATCAAGAATATGATATTCTTGATTGTGATATTTGAATCAGACTACAGGAATGACTGAATGCCTTTTCTTGGGATAGTAAGTGAAACATTTGATCTCTTCCCTGTAGCGTTCTGGTGATTGGAGGCAAGAGGGGTCATCTATTCCCAAGGCTCTCAAACTAAACTGCATATCAATATCACCTGCAGGTTAAAGCAATGCATATGGCTGTCTCCTATTTTGTCTTTTCAGTGGATCTGGAGTGGTTTCTCATATTTCAGGTGACAGTGATGTTACTGGACCAGGGACAATACTTTGAGAGTCAAAGATCAAGCCCTAGCTTCACACTAGGATCTACCTAGATATTCAGATACTCCAATGTAGGAGCTGTATTTACATTTCATTTCTGCTGTGCTGATAAAATGGTCTCCATAGAAATTTCCTGAAGAGGAGATATGCTATTGAAAATGACTCTTCGACTGCTGTGTGTGGGTAGAGACCTTTGTTTAACTCACACAATTATCTGAACAACATTGGCTGTAGTCTGTAGTCTTCAGTGCTAAATCAGAAGCAGACTTTGAGAAAAGTTATTACATCAGGGTCAACATCCCTACCCCTATGGGAAAAAAAAGCATAAATACTACCTTTGACTAATGGAGCACATTAAAATATTTATGCCCTCTTCACTTGGAATTTAAGAGGCAAGGGCTTCAGTTTTTTCATGTTTCTGAACCAGGACTCTGAAAATAAAGTCAGAGAATTTCAATATTCAGGTCACAGGACACACCAATGTGTGTCTTCTCCTCCCCCAGGCATTAGTTAATTCAGTCTGAAGTTACACCGTTCTCCATTCTGGGAAAACACCCTACAAAACTGTCATCCATTGTGGTGTTTGTATGTTTGTTGTTTATTTTTGTTTATGGATCTTATTGCCCAAGGATGTTTCCAAACCCCCGTTTTAAAAATCCATGTCTTCACTGGCTTCAAAAAAAAAAAAAGCAGTGAGTTGAACTCCAAAGGCAACCAGAGAAGTTGTTCTTTTACAATTGTCTTACAAAGCAGAGAGAGTAATGTGCAGATGTTAGTAGAGTGAAGTTGGATGAGGAGAAGGGACATTAGCAAATCTGCTTTCTTCATTTTTTAATGCATTCTGGACTGGGGTTATTTGCTTTTGCCATACATAATAATAATGGTAATAAATATTTTGATGAGAATGATTTGCCCCATGCCCTTGTTGCTGTTATTGTCACTTTCATGCACCTCACTCATCCTGGCACATTAGAAACTATCTGAATAGAAGCTGCAACTCTAGAGTCTCTCAACAGATCTATAATGGGTAGAGGGACAAAAGTCTACTACTTTCTAGTCATTTCTCAGCTTCTATTCCAATTACACAGAAGATGAAAGGTTATTTTAAAGTTCAATTCATCTATCTGATTAAAGAATATTATAGTATTCTATTCTTAGGCTACCTGTCACTTCAAATAGATGAGGTGTTGATACGTATCTGTTCAGATATCTGTAACAGTTGTAGGGGGCTTCATAATCAGAACCTACTGCTTGTAACAACAGCATGCAATGTTGAAGCAGTGTGATATTTTTGTAGTGGCCTTCACTTTCTGTTTCTTTGCATTACTGTTAATTTGTATTACTAATATTTGTCCTTGTACTGTTCAAAATTGGAGGTTGTATTTATTTTTAGAAGGATATATTTTAATATATATCATATTACAAAGATATTTACCTTGTTTAAGAAAATCCAAACTGTAGTTCATTCTAACAGGTTAATATTCATTAAAGGAGCACTTTGTTATTTTGAAATGAATAGTAGAGTGACAAATGTTAAAGCCTTAATTAGTGAAATATTTTGTCCTGCAAAACAGAGATGGCTAACTAGTAGAGAGAGGAAATACAAATGACCTTAGTGTATTTGGAATGATATTGATCTGTTCTGTAAATTATAGGGAATGGCTCTTTCTATTTTTCTCATTCTGTTGTCTAAACTTAATCTTTTTAAAGTGAATTATCTTGTAAGATGATGGAAGGCTAAATGTTTCAGAGGTTTGAAAATATGTGGTTCTTTTATATGTAGTAACAGAAAAATTTCAGAGGCAGAATATGTTTTTAATACAAGAGAGAAAGTTTATTGATGCTATGAAAATACCAGTACCCAACAGAAAGTTAGAGATTGTTATTTGATTGCTAAGAATAGATTTGGAGTGGGATTGGTAAGCATAGCTAATATGAATTCATCCAGTATTCAACAAACATTTACTGAGCATGTAGTATTCACCACACAGTCAGGACCAATGCTTATTGGGTAAGATTTTAACTTAAACAAAAACAGTTTTTACTTCCTTTTACCATTAGCTACAAAATAGCATCTCTCAAACAAGAATGGTACATAGATAAGCACATCTTCATGAACTACCAGTTAAAATGCTGTATGACCATGTGGTAGGTATACAGATGATAAATTGTAGAAAAGCAGACCTTTTTCTCTAAAAGACAACTGGATAATGTAAATAAAAATGGATCCCATGAAGCTTAAGCAATTAATAGTTTTTGTTTTATCAGATACTGTGCAATATGACTATCAGCATTTTGTTTTCTTATATGTGCATTTCCAGTTTTTTTCAGATGATTAGCTAAAACTGAGTACTCAGAAATAGGACATTATTTTGCTTTTATGTGTTCATATCAAGGGGAAGAGAGAAAATGCAAAATAAGATGAAATAGGAAAGGAAAATTTTGTACTCACAAAGAACAATAGAGTCTTCTTGGATTCCTCATGTAAAGAAGACCTAAGCCAGGTGCTTCTTTTGAAAGAGATAGTCCAGTGAAAATGAATAAACAGAATTCGCTGATATTTTAAGTCTGCTAAACTAATAGCTAGTTTGTGCAGAAACCCTTGTTCTCATGACACTAGTGCTGACTAGAAGAAGACAATCATCTCAGAGAAAGGGATCCCTGGAAACCAGCAATAAGAGGTAAAAATAATAGCACTTATCATGTAACCATATGAATGGAAGGGTGGGGATGCAATTATTGTGGTTTCCAAAATGATTTCTACTAACCACCTCTATAAACTATCTGAAGAATTAAACAGTATACTATTTAAATGTGAAGTTGCAGAAGTGGCTAGAAAATCAAGAGAAGTAATTTAAAAAAATAATTGCTATAAGAATTAATTGTTATAAAGCAGAATTACAAGAGTATTTCTTGGTTTAAGTATTATTCTTTTTTTTTTTTTAGCATGAGTAGAAAGGGTTTATTTTGCCTCATAGTCTATCACGGTGGGGAAGGCATGAGGGTGGGAAAGGAGGACAGCCAGTCACATCACATTGGCAGTCTCCAAGCAGAAAAGGAACCGGAAGTGGGTCCAGGATACAAAATCTCAAAGTCTTAAGTATTATTCTTATACCCCAGAAAAATCTTGAGTTAGCGTTCTTTATTGTGTATTCATAAAATTCAAATTTATTATAGTTACATAGATCCAATAAGGACTTAAGTATTTTCTATGCTTTCTGACTATTGTTTAAAAGTTTTGAATTTTTTAATTTAGTTCATAAACTCAGAATCTATTAATATTATAATTATACAGGTTAATATACCGATCAGTTGTTCTTAACCTGTGGGTCACTACCCCTTTGGAGGTGAAAGGACCTTTTCACTGGCATTGCCTAAGACTATCCTGCATATCAGATATTTACATTACAATTTGTAACAGTAGCAAAACTACAGTTATGAAGTAGTAATAAAAATTTTATGTTTGGAGGTCTCCACAACATAAGGAATTGTACTAAAAGGTGTCAGCATGAGAAAGGTTGAAAACCACAAATATAGATATTGATATATACATTGTATGATACATATTAATATACATATTAATACTAATATTTAAATAACCTCCTTAGAAGCTAACATTTATTGAATTATGTACCACTCATAAAAGAATGTCTCCCGAAATCTTCACTGGCTAAATTTTGTAACGGTACATGTAAACATTTTATGTTTATGTAAACATTTATGTTTATGTAAACATTTTCAGCAACCTGGCAGCTTCTATGTAGCTCATAGACTGTGCCTGCCAAGCCTTGGAACTCAACATTGAGAACCCTGTCAGCAAGTTCATTAATGTGGAATTAACTGAATAACCATGGATCTTTAATTTACTCTGAACCAGATACAATTGTTCTGTTCTTACCGTTTAATGAAATCCAGGCAATAAAGCCATAAAACTTTAAACAACCAGACTACTGGGCACCCTACCTATGGGGAAAAATCCTGACTCTACATTTCAAAAATTCATGTTTGGAAGTAAGGTACATCTAGTTACAGGGAATGCTAACATTATGCAAATAAGCAGGACTAATCTCTTAAATTCACCGAAGGCCCCCCCCCCTCCCCGGCCAGAAGGATCTCTAAAAGCCATGTATGCAGTTAACAAGGTAATTCTTTGCAGTTAGTAGAAAGTACTGTAAAGTACTGTTTGGTAGAGAAGAGTGAGTAATTTGTGTAGCTGAATTTTACTCCTAAATTTGGTAATGCTCTTATATTAAAATGGATAGTGTTGTTGAAAATTTTTGTTTCTAAATTTGTTTTTCTTATACTGTCTTTGTCTAATCATTTGTGCTGTTTTAAATTTTTTTTTGTTCCTAATCTCTAAGTTGTGTTGGCTTCTTGAAATGTTGTGTTTTGTCTGTAATTTATAAGTCTAAAACAAGGGAAAATATTCTAGATGCCAAGAAAATATGTATTCATAAATTTAAACAAATAAGTTAATGGGACAGCATTTTGCAATGTCATGATTAGCATTTGTGTTTTGGAGCATGAAAATTGTTTTCAGTGGAAATGGTATTTGTCTTTTTAAGAGTGACCATTTGATTATTGATCTTTATGGATGAGAAAGAAGGGATGTATGTTAATTATCCAAAAGTCATAGATCTATTATTCAGATATACCGCAGCAGTAGAGAGCAGCCAAGATGCACACACTCTTAGTTACAGGGAATAGAATTGGTTTTTGCTAGGCAGAGTGCATGCAGAGTGGAACTAAAGTGACATTTTGTGTTAGCAGTTTTGAATAATGAATAAAGTAGATAATGTGACAGAAATAAATGACCCTTCTAGAAAGTATTTCTGCTTACCCATTAACATTACATTTTTAAAATTGTGGGATAAAAGTGATCCTTTTTGTTCTGACTGTTACACAATGAGATTTCCATATGTTAAGAACAATTTTGGAATCTCTGAGTTATCTTATTTCTCAACACTAGCCCACTTTGGCTGTTGAAAACACAATGTGTGTGTGTGTGTGTGTGTGTGTGTGTGTGTGTGTGTAGTGTGTGTGTGCACGCGCGCATGCATTTGTGTGTATGTGCATTTGTGTCATAGACAACAAATAGGTTTTGTTGTCTACAGCCAAATTCCAAATTATGTTTAAAAAATTACAAGAATCGTGACTTTTAGTATCAGAATGCAAGCTGTGTGTGCAGGATGGTTACATTAAGAAGTAGAATATTTTATCAAAAATAATTGAATACAATTGAGAAACAACTTTATGCTTACTACTGACAGCAATATCACTGAAATTTCACTTCCATAAATTTGTGCAACGTGTCTTCTTGGTTTCTCTTTATGTACATCATAAAGTAAAGAAGAAACACATAAATTTATCTTAAAATTGATCCTTTACCATCTACCTCTTGATATTAATTATTAAAGCACAGTTTATTTGAAAGTCTCAGCTTCTGTGCGAGTTAGTAAATTATTTTCTGTAGTACCCATGGTTTATTTTTTTATGTAGCCTCCATCCATCCCATGGTGAATCTTTGCAATGTAACTGTTCTTCTCTTTGTTTTTACTTAGATTGGGTGTGCAGTTTCTAAGCATGAAGGCAGAGAAAGCTGGAGAGCAATGAGGTCATCACAGAATCTGCAGTTTAAGTGTTGATGAGCAATACAAGCATTTACTTAGGGGGTCAGCCATGCTTTACAATGTCTGAAACAAGGGACAACTATGCTAAAATACACATTTAAATTCATGACGGATACTGTACATGGATTAAGGGTTCTGTGTTTATTTTGTTGCTGGGGATTGACATGGGACCTTGTGTATTACCTGTTTTACCATTGAGTCTTCTCTCTTCCTTCTTTCCCTCCCTTTCTTCCTCTCTTCCTGCTCCCTTTGTTATCTTTCTTAACAGAGTCTGACTTAGTTCTCCACACAGGCTTTGGATATACACTCCTCCTGCCTTGTCCTCTGTGAGCAGCTAGGTTATTGTTTAGTGCCAGCAGATCTAGATGTTTCTTTTTTTAATTTATTTTTTATTTCTTCAAGTTACATCTCAATCACAATCCCTTCCGTACTCCCCCCTCCTGTCCCACCCTTCCACCCTCTTCCCCCCAACAGCTCCCCCTTTCAGTCCAACAAGTGGTTCTCTCTCTTATAACAATAAACACAATACAAAACAACAGAAATAAATAGGCCACAATTATGAGAGTTATATGGCTTAGCATATATTCCCAATGTCCAGTCCATATGTATTTGGCACCTGACTTTAACATTCTACTATCTAACCATCTCCATGAGTTTAAAGTTCTATATCTGACTCAGCTTTCATACTAACTTGCATCACAATTTTAAAAACATCTTCTTAGATCCAGAACACCCTCTTGATTCCTAAACAACTCAAAATTTAACTATGAGACTCTAGCTATCTATTCTTCAACCACCTCAGAGACCTGAGAGGGATAAATATATCTGATTATATAGGAAGTACAGGGCCTGCATCTTCCAAAACTAAGAAATGACATATCAGTGGCTGCCTGGACAGTTCCCATTTTCTCTCCATACATTACAGCATCAATCTTCAGCTGTTTGGTCCCGTTTCTCTGACAGACATTGATTGTAGAGCAGGAATTATGAAGGACTTACCTACCCTCTCTTGGCAGAACTAGGCTGTCAACTTACCTGCTTCCAAGTTTTGTCCTTTTTGGACAGCAGTCTGTCTACATTTGAAGCAAGGGGTTTTTCTTGCCAAGAGATAGGCTTGCCACTAATTCAACCATCTCACACTGGAGATTATTCGATGCTCATCTTCTACTTGGAGTAGAACACCTAAACACTACAGATACTCAGTGGCTTTTACTGTTTCCCAAGCCTTAATCCCACTAGAAGATAAGCTTGCAGTGGTAAGGCATGGAACCCACTTCTCTGTGAACCTCATTTCCTACATTGATGCCTTATACAAATTAATGTTTGAAATTAGTTGAATGAGTAAACAAGTGAGTTACTACAATGATAAAAAATGTCACAGTTGCCAGAAAAATTGGACTGTTTCAAGACTGATAAACTTAATACAAATATTACTGTAGAATTAAAGCCATAAGCAGCTTTTCTTAATCTGCAATTGTAAAAATATGGGTCTTAGAACACCAATGACACTATAGTGTAAATGGAACTTATATTTTCTTTACAGCTGTCAAAAAGAAGAGTAAAATAGTTTAAGAATGTTGGGAAGGGTCAACATACTGTCTTATAGACACATTACCTGATGTTTAGTGTAAGTATATCTTGCTGTAAATAGTGTCATTGCAAAAGAGCAGAATGTAAAATTAAATCATATTTAATATGTGGTTTAAAATGTGCTATTTAATAGACCCACTCTGCCAGCTGACACTTGAAAGTAGTGAAGTAACCCTCTAGAATTTTCTGTGTAACCAATGCACTGTGTATGGTGACAATGGTTTTCAAAATGAGTTCCCTGCCCAGGGACACTGTGCAGATTCACAGGCACTGCCTCAGTCATGCTTAGTCAGGAACATTGAGGCTGCTGCTCAGAAATCTGTGCCCTCTTAGTTCTGGAGAAGTTTGAGAGCCGTTAATGTTTTGGATGTAAGAGACTAAAGTTATCAATGGTGACATCTCTGTAGGAAAAACAAAGACAAATGCAAATGACCCATTAAAGGGATAAAAACAATGAAAGACTGACATGTACCACAAAAATAGTTATGTACAGAGTGCAAAGTGGGCAAAGAGATTCCTATAGAGATAATATCTCCAATCTCCCTTCTGTACAGTGATATGTTCTAGGCCTAGAACACATAAGATGCAATCCTTAAACTGAGCTCACAGGCATGTTGGTTTACTTTCTAATCATAGAAGATACAGAGTTCATTTGTCTGAAACCTTCAGGATGTGTCACATCCACTCTGCCAGCTGCTTAAAATACATATTGTTTGGCTGGCAAGATGGATCAGTAGGTAGGGTGTGCTTGTGGTATTTTGCTCCATGCTCAGAACTCACCTAAAGGTGAAAGGAGAGAACCAACTCCAGTGCTGTGCTCTGCTCTTCTGCTGTAACACATGTGCTCCTACACACATAATATGCTCACACATATCCTACCAAGAAGCTTCTCACTCAGTGTTTGCAAGCTCTGGAAGGCAATGTTTCTGACAGATTGTCAGGTGATGCTACCACTTGTCCAAAACTTGAGAAACAGTATCCTCAAGTTAAAGATGCTAAGCTAATGCCCAGAAACATGACTTTCCCATTAAAGGCAAGTGATGCTGAGCTGGATATAAAACCAGATTCCCAGACAGAATCTATGGACAAGAAGCTATGCAGGCTACCCTTATGACACCCTGAGAAGAGGATGTCTGCTTGATGGTACAGTGATTCTAATGTCCACACAAGAAAGGAATCAATAACTTGTGGGTATTTCTTTTGGCTCTTGTTTATACTGTGTTTTAGCTTGTCAACAATTATTTGTCTTCTGTTTACTCATGTTGTATGTATGAGAGAGGTGAACCACTGCACATGTGGAATGTAGAGAAAAAATGTGTAGGTACCATTTCTCTCCTTCCACCATGTAGGTCCCAGGAGTTAACAGTAGGTACTTTCAATCACTGTACCATCTCACTGATGCTGCCTTTTAATTTGTAATTCTAAAATCAATACTCCCAACATCTATAATCTAACCGTGGACCTTTGAGCATCCCATTTTCCGTATGAGGACTGATCTGTATATGAAAGTAACACATGCAACATAGCATTACTTTGAGGGGCAATTTTAAATCTTCCTAATATTATCTTAGGGATATATGTGTTATGACGAGGAGTTCTGAGGATAGACATCCTCAACAATACACCTCTTCTCTGTAGTGTTAGATGATTATAGGACTAACAAAAAATGTATCATAATTTTTTAAACAAGCATTAAAAATATATCCAGGAAGGCAATTAATAGAGATAATGCACTATGAGCTATTTGCTGAAAATTCATGTCTATTTAAGAAATGTGTGCTCTATCCCTAAATCTATGATTAATTTCTTTAATTCTTTAAATTATAGAAAATACATTAATCTCTTTTTGAATGGTGATAAAGATAGATTCCTCTCAAATTTAATTAATCCATTTGCATTCTTGAATGAGTGCATGAAAACTCAAACCCTTCAGCACAAATCATGTAATTGCATTTTAAATGATAATTTGGAAAAATTGGACATGGGTAAGAATAATACATTCTGAACTGTATCATGGCTCCCTTTGTAACTTCAAAATGCATTTTTAATTGCTTTAATTTTGAATTAAGTCTTGTCAGGAAATTCATTTGAATTGTTGAAGGTTAGCAGTGAGTATGGAGCAGAATGGAGAAGAGGACCTGCCACCTCTTAGCCTCAATGAGTGCCTCCTGACTAATGGAATAGCATGAGATGGCAGCATCATTTTAGGCATATCTATTACGTATACATATGCTAATTCCTTACTATTGAAGCAATGTTTCAAATAAAACATAGAAGAAATATGTCTTCTCTCTTGTAGTTAATTTCTCCTTTCTCTCCTTTTTTTTGTCAGCTAGGATTTAAGAAGCGCCCAATGCATTAAATCTCCAGCATTTTCACTTGTCACATCCTCATCTTGTCTCCCAAATTAAAGAGCAGCTGCTCAGATTCTCTTGGGTAGGATGCATGAGCCCTATTCTCCACTTCCTGTGGAGCTGTTTGAACTACTGCTGATTCTCTAGGTCTTCAAACAATCATCCACTCTTTACAAAAGATAAAACCCCAGAATGGCTTTTAGAGTGATTTGGATGACCATTTATTTCTTCCAGGCTGAGAACAACTGGTTTATTTTGTTGCCGAATATAGCATTTTTAGAATCATGAAAAAGTTGATTTCGTGTACCTATATTGTGTTACTAGAAATAGCATAAACTTTCTGCTTCCCAAGAAAAGAAGCCAAATAATTGCATGTCTATTCTGAAAGAGTTTGTATGCCTCCAATAATCCCACTTTAGTAGAAAGCTACCTTCTAATGCATTTTAGCTCAGCTTCCTGAGATTGGCTCCAAAGAGAAAAATGATGGTTGAGTGAGAGGGAAAAGATAATTTAAGGATTAAAATGGATCTCTAATAGAGCTGTTCCCTTCTATTAACTTGTGCGGTTAAGGTTTAGGGAGAAAAAGGAGTTTGAAAGTGCCTCTTGGCTAAGATTTCATAATTTTAGAGTGTTTGGAGTAACTATGCCGTTCATCAGCTTAATTTCATTGTTAAATTTAAGACTCTGGCACATCTTATATGAGCCTTATCAGATTATTTTACCATTGAATATGTATAAATCAAGCAGGCACCTGACAATGCAGACTCTAACTGAGCAGGTTTGAGAATCTGCAATTCTAACCAGGCTGCATGGTGATGGTAAGGGGCCTTGCTGGCTATGGACTTCACATTGGATGACTGAGTTGTACACAGTAGAGCCTATGAATGAGTTTACAAAGAAGCATCTTGTTCCTTTTCTATCTGTTTTGACTCACCTGTAGACAATGTTTTCAAATTAAATAGTTGTCATAGAGTCCAAGGCTTTCATTCTTGAGGGAAAGTTGATTATAGGGGAAAATGCAAATTGCTTTTCCTGGTAGAGAATGTGGGCTTTAGGGGATCTTTTCTGTTTGTTTGTTTGTAAAATTTGTTTATTTATTATGTTTCTGTGTTTGCATGCTATAGATTCTGTTTAAACTCAGGCTTGATGTTAAAAGCCTTTACCTACTGAACCATTTCTTGATTCTGGAGTGTTCTTTTTTTTTTTAACTCTTCAAAAAGTGAAAGAAGGTACTGAAGTTACATACTTCGTATCACCTTTAAAATCAGTAGTTTGAAAATGTGTCTAATTCCTAATGATTAGTTTTGACTATCCTGAATTTCAGCTTAGTTTTCATTTCAAAATGAATGTTGGGCTTAGAAATTTAATGTCATTCAAAATCAAGTACCAGTTTTAAGAATACCAGTTAGTGACTTTTCGGGACAAATTTAATTTTAGAATTTTATTTTTTCAAGAGTCTGACTATCAATTAAATATACCATGGTTCAGCACTGGTTGAATGGATCAATATGATTTTTTAAAATAAAAATCACTTTTGTTAAGTGAGTCCCTAAAATTGGGAAATTCACTGAAAAAAATGGCATATTCCGTAGGTACATTATTCTTAAATTGTATAACAAAAAGCTTGCTGATAGCATTTAAGATGCCTATTTTTTTTAATGGCAGTGGCAATAAACAATTCAAGCCCACAGAGCTGAGGTAGTTTTCACTAACTCAAACTTGAAGTTTAGAGAATAAAAATTTAATATTTCATAACTAATAAAATTATTTTTCTCTTTATTTTTCAGTTTTATATTTTATTTTATATTTTTAGTTGCCATAATAATTGTATCTGTTTGGGAGCTACAATGTACTGGTTTGCTGTGTACTTACAATGTACAATAATAAAAACAGGATATTTACAATTCCAACCAAGGAGATTTTATTTAAATATAACTATTTCCCATTATAATCTTTCACAGCTTGAGCAATACAATGTTTATTTTATTCCTGTGACAAATAATTGCTTTGATTAGTGCTGCAAAACTAAATTTTATTAGTATAATGCAGGTTTTAGATTAAATATGAAGGTAATTTTGTAAAACTTTTGAGTGTTCTTTATTTATATTTCAATTACTTGAATATTTATGAGTAAATGAAATTCCTTATATATGTGTTTTTTAAAAGACTGATGTTGATTTTGTGTTCTGTCATATAAATTTTCTAGAAGGTTTTCAATGGTGGGAAAGTGGTTTTGTAAGTCATTTAAATTCTAAGTATTCTGATAAGCCATTTGTCACTTTCCTGGGCTGATTAACTGATCCTTTATCTCTAAGCCATGAGGATCAATTATAATAGTTTAATTTGTGTAAGATATCACACACACACACTTATGCAATCTACCTAATCCTATATGTAGTTAATGGCCATTCATTTTTAAGTCAGTGAATCTAAGTAATTTATGAAGCCAACAGATAAAAACTACTGAGCTGGCCTTTACTGTCTGTAGTCTTCAATGATTATATTTTTACTCTCATGGGCCCCAAAATTACTGCTTGCTGCTTCTGAAATGCCAATTAATTTAAGTATTTGTCTGAAGCAGATATAACAATGATTTATGTTGTTACAGTTGCAAAAATGAATCAGTTATATTACATTCTAATGTGGGACATTTGGTATGTTATGATTATTGTATTTTTTACTATTCCCATTCTGCTATCTTATTCTGATAATTAAAGGGAACTAAACTCCTTTTTGAAAAATCATTAAATGACCATCAGAATAATTATTTTAAGATGATAATTCAAGTTTGTAGCTCATTAAAGGCAAGCAAGACAGCTGTTTCTGCATCTCTACTCTGGATATGGTTACTGGCATTTCTTCATGATTTTATTGCCTGCTTTTTTATTATGAGAATAAATGTTGAGTGCACTAATAATTCAAGCATTACTTTAATAGTCAAGGTATAACTTCTTAAATAAAATTATATTAACCTTTTCATAATTGTTTATTCTACTATTTTCTCTTCATCCCTTCTTAGGGCGACAACACTTGGCTGTGTTCCTTTTTATTCTTGGCATGAGAAGGTTAAAGGGGAGAAAACGTAATACAGACCATGACTGGCAAAGTTACCGCATCTTTTCTGTTGGGTTAAACATTCCCTTCATTGCATTTAAAAACAAACTCTAACATGACTCATAATATGTTAATAAATAAAAGTTCTTTATAAAACCCTGCAATCACTTTTTCCCAATAGCTGGAAAAATAATGAATTCATTCACTTACTTATAAATTGCTTTATAAATAAACTGTCTGATGTAAAGCTACCTTGTTTTTTTTTTTTTTTTCAAAGTAGGTAACTTTGCTTATACAGGCAGTAATTTCTCTATAATTTTTCCAGATAAGTTTTTCCATTTAGTTACATGATCCTCTTTCATATAATCACAGTTCAAAATGTCCTTGCATCAATTCCTCAGAAATTATATCTGTTTTTGCAAATGCAAAACTATTGCCCACCTTCCTGGTTCTGTAAAGGAAGCAAAGCGGAACTCAGTGCTGTTCAGCAATCTGCATTTTTTTCCTCACTACTCAGCCCTCTGGTTTGGTATGATGTCATTCTTTATGCTGCCACTTCCTTGGTTGGCATCAAAATCCTGTCTAAAAGAAATAAAGTATCTGCCACATGTTCACATAGGCAGGGTGCCCTTATCTCTCCAACCTCAAAGTTACTTCACTGATCAATGAATTTATTAGCAGAGAATTTTCTTTTCATACATTTTCCACTCTACAATTAACAAAATGGAGCCACTGTTGTTGGCTCATGGCAATTGCTTGGGCACAGCAGAGTTGTCAGTGTACAAATGTTGCAAAGGAGTATTGTCTAAGAGTAACATTTTAGGCACCCGGCTATCACTAGTAAGTTTACTTCTTTAAGTACATTTAAAAGCCAAACTTTTATTTCTAAGTAAGTGCTTTGGGTAATTGCTTATGAATGTAACTGAGGGTTGAAGAAGGTTTCTCATTTATTCTTTTGTTGAATCAAACTGTAATGCATTCTAAATAGAACATGGCATCAATCGGTTATAGTTGAGGCTTGAGTAGCAAAGCAGCCTATCAAATATTAACTTAAGGAACATAAGCTATTCAAGCACTTCAGATTTTTAAATAGTTGGTGTCGATGTCATATGATCGCTAAAGAATGCCTTGAAAATAGGAGGCATAGCCTGAAATAAGATTGTGGATTGAAGGTTTTGGGCTCACATTGTGGGAAGTATATCTTAGTGAATTTTCTTGGCTCTTTTCCAGGAAAATAGTTTTCAGTAGCCCTGAAAACTATCTTATGTGTAAAGGGAATAATGGTCCAATTCTTGAGACTGACTACAACCTGCAAAATTTTATCTGAAAAACATCTGGAATGTGATTCTACACTAAAAGCTACTCATATACAAAATATCAGTGTGGCTTAAGTATCAATAGTACTTATAATATGGAGGCTAGAGAGGTAGTTATTTCATTCCTTCTAGAGCAACATGCACTGGGTTAGCCATTTAATTATGCTATACTGGTTCCTATTCATTTACATTCTGATGGACTTTCTTGAGAGAAAGAAGAGGAATTAGATTGGCCTGAAGGTCTTCAGGACTGCTCTTGAGAGCCTGTCTGTAGAGTGCATATAAGAGCATGGCCTGAGGGAGAGAGCTCATTGCTGCCCCTGAAGCACTTAGCACCACACTGCAAAGTGCCCATTAACTTGAGTATCAAGCAGGAAGTGGGCTATATGAGACAAGAAGAAAATAAATGTTTGTCTTGTTCTTTTCATTAATTTTTGTTATCAAAGTAGTTTTGAACCATCCCCCACTTGACTTAAGGTGACTACGGAAGGAAATTTAAGTAAAAGTAAAAACTAGCTGTGTGCGGTGGCACATATGTTTATTCCCAATGCTTGGGAATTGAAACAGGATAATAGGTACTCAATACTTACCTCTATTGGTAACACAGAAAGTTTGAGGCTACATGACACCTTGTCCCCCAAATTAATTAATTAATATTGAAATTGTAAAGACTACAATGTGTAAATATGTTTATCTATCATCTATCATGTATCATCTATCAATGTATTATCTATGTCTTTGTGTGTGTGTATATATATGTGTGCATGATGCACATGTGTATGTGTGTGATGTGCACTTGTAAGTTCATGTGTGTGAGTGCTGGTGTGTGCTCTTGCTTGCTACAATGTGCACGTGGAGGTTGGAGGGCAACCTCAGATTCACTCCATATCTTCCATCTTGCTTGAAACAGGGTCTCTCTTTTACTGTTGTTTACTTCTGAACACCCGAGGATAGCTAACCTTCAAGTATCCCACAATTCTCCTCTTTGCCTTCCATCTTGCCACAGACTCACTGGGATTACAGATATGTACTGCTACCATGTCCAGCTTTTATGTGGGTTCTGTGGATTTAAACTCAGACCCATTTACACTTACTTCTGTGGCATGTGCTTTACCTACTGAGCCAGCCTAGAAAATGTACATATATTTCTGAAATAAAAAATATATATAAACGGCAAAATTCTAAAAGGTTTAGTTCTTTATAAATTTTGGATATTAGCCCTCTGTCAGAAGTGGGGTTGATAAAGATCTCTTTCCAATCTGTAGGTTGCTGTTTTGTTTTAATGACAATGTCCTTTGCCTTTCAGAAACTTTTCAGTTTCATGAAGTCCCATTTATTGAGTGTTGGTCTTAGGGGCTGAGCTATTGGTGTTCTTTCAGCAAGTTGTCACCTGTGCCAATGAGTTCAAAGCTTTTCCCCACTTTCTCTTCTATTAGATTTAATGTGTTGAACTTTATGTTAAGGTCTTTGATCCACTTGGGCTTAAGTTTTGTGCAAGATGATGAATATAGATCTATTTGCATTCTTTTACATGTTGACATCCAGTTGGACCAGCACCATTTGCTGAAGATGCTTTCATTTTTCCATTGTACAATTTTGCCTCTTTGTCAAAAATTAAGTGAAATTAAACACCAAGAAACCAAATAATCCAGTCAAAAAATGGGGAACAAATCTAAACTGAGAATTCACACACACACACAAAGAATCTCTAATGGCCAAGAAACACTTGAAGAAATGCTAAACATCCTTAATCATCAGAAAAATGCAACTCAAGACAACTCTGAGATTCCATCTCACAACTGTCAGAATGGCTAAGATCAAAAACTCAAATGACAGCATATGCTGTTGAGGTTTTGAAGAAAGGGGAACACTCCTCCATTGTTGCTGGGAGTAAAAACTTGTACAACCACTATAGAAATCAATCTGGTGATATTTTAGAAAACTTGGAATAGCCCTATATCAAAACCCAGCCATACCACTCCTGGGTATACATCTAAATGATTCCTCACCAAACCACTAGGACAGTCTCCTTAACTATGTTCATAGCAGCTTTATTTGTAATAGCTAGAAACTGGAAACAACCCAGATGACCCTGAACTGACGAATGGATAAAAAAAAAAAAAACTGTGGTACACTTACACAATGGAATACTACTCGGTCATCGGAAACAAGGAAATCATGAAATTTGCTGCCAAATGAATGGAACTAGAAAAGCTCATCCTGAGTGAGCTAACCCAGACTCAGAAAGATGCACATGGCATCTACTCACTCATAACTGGATTTTAGCCATATAGTATAGGATAACTATCCTACAACCAACAGACCAAAAGGAACAAGAACATATTTAGACTTTGTTACCTGTTAGTGAGACACTTTGCCCTAGTGGAGCTGCCATGTAGGCCCCCATTGCAAGAGGAAGCTCTTGGCCCTCATATGACTGCTGAACTGAGGGAGCTGATATGTAGGGGCACCCTGTATCAGAGGGGTAGGATAGGTGGGATAAGGCAGAGAGGATGGAGCGGGGGGGCTGGGAGGGGTGTAGAGAGTGGACTGTGTGGAGATTGTAACTTGAAATAATTAATAAACAAACATTTTTTAAAAAGGCTTTAGGGTAGGAGGCTAGAAAAACAATAGGACAAGGTGGAAGGAATGAGTATTGAGAACAAAAGTGTGTAGTTGGAATGGTAGGTAAAGGGGATAAAATGGGAATGTGGAGGAAAAGAATAAATAAAAGTGAAATATGTATTAAAACCTCATAGGGAAACCTATTACTTTGTAAGATAATTTTGAAAAGAAAAAAGAAAGAATAATAAAGTGGTAAATATAAAAAAAAGTTCTAAAAGTTTGAAGGTGACATTTTGTTATCTAGTAATTGACTTAGTTACTTAGTTGAGACAGATTGCTGCTATATAATCCAGGCTGCTCTTGAACTTGCTGATCTCCTGCCCCAAACTCTTGAGTATTGAGAATACAGGCACACACTACAGTTCCGAATTGGTGGTATTTCACAAAAGTGCTTTAGGTAATTGATAAAACATAAAGGAGATGGCATTTTTTCTTTGTTTTGAATTCCTACCCTGTATATCCATTTTAAAATCTGGAGATGATTATATTATAGGTATAGAAAAAGTTACCCAGTAAAAAGACAAAGAAATGGGTGTTTTCATTGTGGTCATTAAAGTACATGTCCACATACAAGTACTTTTACAATGTACAGTGTCTGAATTAGACTCTAGAAAGTCCAATATTATAGCAGGTGCTTGTGGTTGAAGCATGTCATTACCATTATCTCTTTTGTAGGAAATTCAACAAAATTCCTGGCTAATGTGTAGAATTGACAGAATTAGCTTGAGCTCTTTTACTAGTGTGTTGGCCTCTCTTCTTCCTAGCCTTCCTCAAATGCTCAGCTAGATTCAGTTAGCATCTGAGGATAGGGAGGGTGCCACCAGATGGGTATCAAATCTGGAAAGCACGCACTGAGCCTAACAATTGACAGGCGGATTTTTTTGAAAGGCAGCATACATTATTTAATTACCAAAGATGATTTATTCATAAGCATTAAGAATATGAAATAAATTCAATTTATGAAGATTGGCTTCTTACCCTTTGCTTGTGTTATGCAATAAGATATAAGGTGAAGGGGCTTATCCTCAGTGACTTGACCTTTTTCTTTATTTTCATTATCTTAAGGATTTGATTTCATTAAAGAAGCATTAAACAAGACATTTTATAGCACATAACTCTGGTCTGGGACTTCGGGATTTGTCTCTTTGGGTTTTGTTGCAAACAGACTTAAAAATACATCAATATTTCCTATAGTATTTCTTGGTTGTTATTGTTAAAAAAAAATCCTGAAGCTTTCCTTCATATCAGAGTTGCTTGTGCTCTAAAAATTATGGTATAAGGGTTTTGATAAATAAGATTTGAATCTTATATTAATAAAAGAAAACACACAAACCCAAGACTATGTACAATCCTCTGTTGAGGGAAGAATAAGGCATCTAAAGAGTGGGACGTAGTGCATTTGAAAACAATTTTATACCCCCAAGCTTACTTGAGCCTCACTCCTAAACCAATTTATTTCATCGTGAATAAACCCACTCAATTCATTTTTCCTTCCATTCCTGGCAGCTTGCAGACTGAGAAAGATCCCAGAGAGACTAACCTCAGTGTTGCCTTGATTTTAGTAGCCTAGCTTGTAGAATTTTCAGTAAAATATATTTCATGGCATTAAATTCCTGTGATACTTTGTCATGGCAGCCATCACAGACTAATATAAGGCTGATTAGGACCAAGAGGGAAAAGATTCATAATTACAATGGGCATTTCAATATTTTCCTTGTTTGTTGCTTTCGCTACATAATGATCCTATGTGACTGACAGAAAAAAACATGTTTCCAGTGTCAGGTTTATGTAAGAGTAGAGAAAAGGAATATGAACTTGTTGGAAAGTCATTACGTGAATAAACCAAAGAATAGGCATAACTTGGAAGCTGAGGAAGATGCAACAATAAAGTGATCATTCACGTTCACATAGTGTTGACACGTTCCAGGAGCAGGTGTGTTTCTAATAATTTACATTTTACAGGTCATTCACCTTCACAATAACTCTATGAGGTCTAGGAATATGCTATCCATTATACTAGTGAGGAAACAGAAGCCAAAGAGAACCTTAGAAAGGAAGTCAGAAATAAAACCACACATCAAAGTCTGTCTGCAGAGCTGGAGGCAGTGTTTGTGGGTGTAATATCAAGCTACTGGAGGCTTATGAGACTAGATTGTATCAAATCTTCTCTATATGAGCACCAAGGCCTTCAACTGCATGAGAAAACATCGATGTTAAGTTTTGTATTTTCCTTTTTCATTTACTTTTCATCTATCAAAATAAATATGCTGTCTAATCACAGCATGCCACATTCTTTTGATGCATAGGTTCATTTTTTTTTTTCTTATTCTTCATTTGCAAGCATAGTTCTTAGGAAGAGGGTTTTTTCCATGTTTTCTTTAATTTTGGGGGGATATATTTATATTTAATAGTTGATTATTGTATATTAGTTGATTGCTACATATAATAGTTGATTTTACAATTTCTAAGAATAACTTAGAATATTATTTCCTTTATGTTTTATCAGTTGCCTAAAGCAATTTGTAAAACACCATCTATCTGGAACTGTAGTGTATGCCTATACCTATATTCACAATACTCAGGAGGCCAAGGCAATCAGCAAGTTCAAGACCAGCCTGGATTATGTAGCAGCAATCTGTTTCCACTAAGTAACTAAGTCAATTAGTGGATAATAAAAAGTCACCTTCAATTTTTTAGAGTTTTGCTGGCTTTTCATTTCAGAAATATATGTACATTTTCTAGGCTGACTCGGTAGGTAAAGCACATGCCACAGAAGTAAGTGTTAAGGTGTCTGAATTTAAATCCACAGAACCCACATAAAAGCTGGACATGGTAGTAGTACATATCTGTAATCCCAGTGAGTCTGTGGCAAGATGGAAGGCAGACAGGAGAATTGTGGGATACTTGAAGGTTAGCTATCCTCGGGTGCTCAGAAGTAAACAACAGCAAAAGAGAGACCCTGTTTCAAGCAAGGTGGAAGACATGGAATGAATCTGAGGTTGTCCTTTAGCCTCCACGTGCACACTGTAGCAAGCAAAAACATTTAAAGTTGATTTAATAGTTGACTGTAGTATATAATAGTTGATTGTTCATATATATCAGCAAACTCATCAACATATATGTCAAACATGCAGATTTTTGAATACAAATTATGTATTAAGTCATACATATATGAACACACATATGCTTGAGAGTTATTTAAGAGCACTTGATACTCTTTACTGTCCCTTTTAGTGAAAAGAGATCTTTTTCCTCATGTGTTACACCCTGATTATAGTTTT
The DNA here is from genome assembly GCA_907164525.1 of Lophiomys imhausi. NCBI lineage: Eukaryota > Metazoa > Chordata > Mammalia > Rodentia > Muridae > Lophiomys > Lophiomys imhausi. The sequence goes on from CAJQZJ010031840.1 coordinate 5,893,846, forward strand.
ACCTTCTTCTACTTGTCCCGCTTCTTCCTCACCTTGCTTCCCATCCAGATTCACCCGTTTTCTGTTTCTCACCAGAAAACAAACAGGCTTCTAAGGGATTATAATATAATATATAATAAACATTTAAAAATAAAACAAAAACTAACACATTGGAATAGGACAAAGCAGACAAATGGAAATAAAGCCCAAGAGAAAGTACAAAAACCTAATAGATTCATAGACCCACTCATTCCCACATGTAAAATTCCCATGAAAATACTAAACTGTAAACCATAACACATACACAAAGGGCCCTTGGGTGAAAAGAGAGAAAAAAATACAAATAAAATAAAGTGAAAATGAAAGTAAGGTAAAATTAGAAGAATAGCCCTAACATGACATTATGGGCCAAGGAACCTCCAAAGATGGCTTGAGTTTGTTTTCTGTGGCCATATACTGATGGACATGTAGTCTACCCTTCAGAGTAGTTTGTTTTCCTAGTGAGACTCCCTTGAAGAAAACTAAATTTTCATTTGCAAGTGGTTATCCATGGGAGATTACTTCTGGTTCAGAGATGGGGACATCAGTCCACTTTTCCTTGAAGGTCTATGACTGCATCTGGTGCAGACATGTGAAAGCCTTACGTATGCATGCTGCCTCAGTCTCTGTGAATTCATATTGCATCCATCCTGTTGATCTAGAGGGCTTTGTTTCCTTGGCATGCTGCATATCCTCTGGTTCTTACAGTCTTTCTGTTCCTCTTGTGTAGGGTTGCTTGAGCACTGAGGGGAGGGTTGTAATAGAGACATCCCATTTAGAGATGAGTGTTCCAAGATCTCCCACTCTCTGCATAATGTCTGGCTGTGGGCCTCTGTATTTGTTCTCATCTGCAGCAGGAGGAAGCTTCTCTGGTGATGGCTGAGCAGGGCACTGATCCGCTTCCCTGTCCAGAGTCTCCATGCTTCTGTTTCTTGGATTGGTTGGATGTATTAGTTTAGTGTTGACGAATTGAGGTCCTTTGTTAAGAGAGACAAGACAATATAGCAGAGAATGTTCATACATGATACAATGGACGCTACTTTTGGGATGAGTTGGTATAATTTTTATATAGCCTGAAAATAGCTGACATTATGTTTTCTATAGGCAAATATATAAGAAAATAAACTTGTATGCACTTATATTCTTAGAAAAAATGAGGCTCATAGTCACCTGTCTTTTAACTCCAGAAGTTCACATATGATGCATTATATATAATTGTAGTCCACAGCTGAACTACATAGAAATAATGCTGGTGCTGATCTTACTACAAAGCTGTGAGAGGGCTGCAGTGCAGCTCAGTGATAGAGCACCTAGCATGCACAAGGATGTAGCTTCAAATTGGCAGCACTGAAAAACAATGACACCTTCAATCTTAGTAGTCCTGTAGTTTTCAATGTGGTCTGATGAACTGGGAAAGGGGGCGGCCCCCCTGAGTGCCAAGGTCATTCTCTCCCATTTAGCTACACCCTAGCTCTAAATCCAGAGTTTTTAAAGTTAGTTATTGATCTATAGTTTGAACACAGACAAACTTCTTATTACATATACATTTCTGATTCCAGTTCCTCCAAATCACTAGGTACTAGCATACAGTTACTTGTAAATGTTCCAGTACTGGATATTACATTTATAGATGATCACCAGAGTTTTATGGTTCTACTCTGGGCACACTATTGGAAATTGAGTTTTCCTTAATTCATTAATTCATTAATTAATTTTTGAGATGGACATTAGGTATGTTGTTGCCTAGACCAGTCTGGAACTCCTGGGCTCAAAATAATTCTCCTCCCTTACCTTTTCGAACAAGTGGGAATGTAGCTTTACAATGCTGGCCAGACAGTTTATTCTTACAGTAAGAGCTAAACTTGTGAGTGGGTCTGCATACCAGTTATTCTTCTAAACACTTTATTTGAATACTGGTGTCAGTTTACAAATAAGGAAACTGAGTCAAGGGGACTTGAATGTCTTGCCTGTGACCACCCAAATAGTATTTGAAGACATTCTGATTGTCGACTATGGAGGCCTTCTCACCTAAGAGTAGAGCCTTTTTCTGAACAAGCTAACAAGCTATTTTTCGCCTAAAAGGAAGATGAAGAAAATAAAGGGCTAAATTTAGACCAGTGAGTTCTCTTCCTAGGGACCAATTACCAGGTTCAAGAACCAGATTTTAAATTTACTTGTTTCCCTTAAGATGTTGAAGCTCAAAAATTTCTCAGGTATTTCTTTTAAGAAGCCAAAATGGAAGTGGATATTATTTCTGTTGAATCCCTGGCCCCTAGTGCTGTCTTAGCTGTGTTAAGGAATTGCGTGGGTGTTAACACTAGCAGTTGAAGACTGAAATGCTCTACGTCACTTTGATCTCTACAGCAGAGCTGACTTTCAGAATTGAGGGTACACACACTTTGGAAAGAATCATGTACTGTCCATCTAATATGGCAAGTTTCCTACAATTCCTTCTCAGAATACTTTTTAAAATTTTCCATTTAACTGTGAATTTCATAATTTTCTTCTTTTTTTTTTTCCTTTTTTGTATAACTTTATTTAATCACTTTACATCCCAATTGTAGCCCCTTCCCTCCCCTTCTCTGGGTTCCACCCTCCCACCTTCTTCCCACTATCTCCCCTCCTCTTCTCCTCAGAAAAGGGGAGCCACTCCCTGTTCCACTGAAGCCAGACACCACAGTCCAATTAAGGAGAAGTGATCAAAAATCAGGCATCAAAGTCTATGTTAGAGACAGCCCCCCCTCACCACACCACCAGCTCCACTTGCTAGGGGGGCCTATTTAATAACCAAGCTACCCTTCCGTTACATATGTGTAGGGGGCCTAGGTACAGTTCAAACATGCTCTTTGGTTAGTGCTTCAGTCTCTGTGAGCCCCCCATAGGCCTAGGTTAATTGACTCTGCTGGTATTCTTATGGAATTCTAGACCTCTCTGGTCCTTCTATCCTTCCCCCAACTCTTCCTCAAGACACCCTGTGCTCTTCGTGAGTCTCGGCATCTGTTTTGATCCTCTGCTATGTTTACAAACAAGAGCACAGCATAACTGCCATTTGAGAGGCTCCACACAGCAGAGGATCATTAATAGAGAAAGGGGTTGGCTCTCTCCCATGGGGTGAGTCTCATGTGGGCCAGTCACTGGTTGGGTATTCCTTGAATCTTTGCTAAATTATCCCTGAACATATTGTATAGATCCTTAGTGAGGTAACTCAGACCCTGAAAGACACACATGATGTGTACTCACTTATCAGTGGATATTAGCCATATAGTACAAGATAACCATGCTACAATCCACAGACCCAAAGAAGCCAAGTAACTAAGTGTGTCCAAGGGAGGATGCTTGAATCTCACTGCGAAAGGGAAATAGAGTAGATAACAGAAATAGATGAAGAGAGGGAACTGGGTAGGAGAGGGAGAGAGGAGTGAAAGGAGGGTTGGGATCAAATGTGGGGATAGCAGGGGTGATATATGTGAGAGGTCTGGGAGAGAGGAGGGAAACCAAGCAGGGTGGGGGGTTATCTCTGAAACAAGCTGGAGACCTCCAACAGGGTAGGTCCCTGGGAGGATATGAATGTGACTCTAGCTGAGACTCCTAGCAGCAGGGGACACAGAGACTGAAGAGGCCTCCTTCTAACCAAGTAGGACTTCTAGTGGAGGGAGGGGATAACCAACCTACCTACAAAACCTTTGACCCAAAATTTACCCTGTATACAAGATGTTATTTTTTTTTTAAGATTAGGAATCTAAGGAACTTTTTCCCCCAATCTATTAGTATTCACAAACATAGAAAGCAAAGCAAGTTTTTGAATATTTAATTCTTTAAAAAGTAAATCTAATAAAAATGTAAAAATCCATAACAAAAAAAAAAAATCTATAACAAAAACCAAACACGTAAATGTGTCTGCGTGTGGTAGCATAGCCCTTTAATCTTAGCACTCAGGAGATAGAGGCAGCCGGGTCTACATAGCAAGTTCTAGGCCAGCCAGTCTAGTAATCTTACTAGTAAGATTCGACTGTCTCAAAAATAAAACAAAGCAAGCCGGGCGGTGGTGGCGCACGCCTTTAATCCCAGCACTTGGGAGGCAGAGGCAGGCGGATCTTTGTGAGTTCGAGGCCAGCCTGGTCTACAAAGTGAGTCCAGGACAGCCAAGGATACACAGAGAAACCCTGTCTCGAAAAACCAAAAAAAAAAATAAATAAATAAATAAAACAAAGCAAAGCAAAACAAGCCCCACAGCAAAAATCTTGCTGGTCCCGTAACATAGGACATAGGAGAGAATGTCCTTGGCACTCAGGGAGTCCCCTCCTCTAGTTCACCACCCCACACTGAAAAATATGGAACTCCTAAGATTGAAGAATATCATTGTTTTTTAGTGGGACAGAAAGATCTCAAATTTACAGTGTCCAGGTGTACCCAGTAAGTGCAGGACAAGCCTGGGCAACTTAGTGAGACCCTGCTCAAAGTAAATATCATGTAATATATAAAAGGCTGCAGGGCTGGAGACACAGTTCAATGATAGAACATTTGCCTAACATTTACCAGACTCTGGTTTTAATCCCCAGTGAGAAAATAAATGAAGAAATAATGTGGTTTCTAAAACTATATGATCAGTTAGAATATTTTCTTGATTACATTTGTTGTTTGTCAACTTGACTCGTGCATAAAGTACAATTTGTTTACTCTCCCTCTCACCCTGTGGTTCCTTCTCCCTACATGTCTCTTTCCCACATTCACCGTTTTTATCTTGTTTTGTGATCTGATGATAAATACCATATTCAGTGCCTTGAGAAATTAAAGATTGTTAGAGTTGCCTGTTCCTGTATACAGTTAGTTGTGATGCTTTGAATAATAAAAAGAAAATCTGGCCTCAAACAAATGCAGAATAATCTTTTTACAAAGATAATTAAGGCTCCTTTTCTTTGACTTAAATTTGTCAAGTTCTTACTGGAAATTTTGGGGAGTCCCACCAGACTCGCCACAAGTTACTGAGGAAATCGGGTCTCCTTTTGGGGCTCTTAGTTCCATTAATGAAATAATTTAAGAACAGATTCAGAAGGAAGCTCTAGGAAGAGGTTATTTGAGTTTAAAAGGAACAGCCCCAAGGCAGACAAGCTTCCTGGAGGAGGAATATAGACACGAATGGAAAAGGCAATGCTGTTTGAAATAAACTAGCTTGAGGTCGGCTACATGGGGAGCAAGCAACCACCAGAAAGTGAGGGGACTCTTAGAGAAATAGTGAAAACCCCTAGTTTCAGAAAAAGCAGACATTGGCTCTGTCTAACAAACCAAAGAAAGAGACAGAAAAGAAAAACAAGGATACTGTATTTTTCTGCACCCTGACTCAGGCAGGCTTAACCGAACCTCTGAACTGGTAGTAGTGATGGTGCTAGGGGCTGGGAATGGTGGGAAGGAAAAGTTTTCTCATGAAAGGGATAACCATTCTTCTTATCTCTTTAGCATGGCTTAAAGGGAACCACCTTCCTTGGCCAGATGGTTGGTAGACCCAATTAGATTAACTCCCAAGGAAGGACCAATAGCTTGTCTCCACCAGGAGTCAGTTCCACTCCTTTGATCACAGCTCTGCTTTGATTGACTTTCAATTCTACATTAACAAAGAGATCATTTCTTATGTCGGTTGAGATGTGGGTCTGAATCTACATCAGTGAATGTCCATTTTAACTGTATTAAATCCATTGACTGACAATTTAAAGGAATCCTTTAACATTGTAGATCGGCCATGTGGAAAGTTTCCTTGATTGACATATTTTATTTTTTAATATTAAAAGAAGCTCATATTTGTTACTATCCATACCAATTGCTTCAGAAAAGTCTTTAAGAATTAGGAATCTGACAAGCTTATGGTAGAAGTTACAACTTTTCTGAAATTCTAATTTTTGGCTTGAAAGCTGAGTTTTGTTTACTGCTGCCTAGATGACTAGTTATTTCTCCTGATATGACAACAGACATCTTTCCTTCCACGGTTTTGAAGACCTAGAAGAACTACTTGTAGGCAACTTGTGTGTATTCGATACATACTGCAGACACCCAATACTGTTTGGCTTAAGTACATATCTACGAGTTTAAGGTGAGTCTGGACAACTTAGTGAGAGTCTGTCTCAAAAAAAAAAAGTTGTATATAGTGCTAGAGCATTTGTCTAGTATGAGTGAGGCCCTGGATTCAACTTTCAAACATAACGGAAAAAAAAAACAACAAAAAAAAAACAAACAAAAAAACCAAAAAGACCAAAACCAAAAAACTGTGGAAAAGCTGTTCCATATAAACAAGTGTCGTCTGTGGATATGACAGGAAGAGAGGGCAGAATATCAGAATATTCACTACAAGATCTGGAACAACTTCTTTTTCATTCAACTTCATTACCACTCTGTGGCTCAGTTTCCCAGAAACCTTTTTTGTTTGCTTCTGTTTTCCCAGAGTCTTATATAGATAGGTTCCATGCTGAAGAAGGTGGTCAACTTAAATTAGTGGTTGGTATTGGGGGAAACTCACGGAAAGACATAGGGAAGCATTTTGTTCATTTAATGGTGGTTGTAGATGGGGAGCAGGAGTCATTGGCATTCAGAACACCAGAATCATAGATGGTCAATGCTTTCCTGTTTAGTAAGTCTTACTTAAATAAAAATTATAATGCCTTTGAGAAACATTGTATTTTATTTTGGCATTCTGTAGTCAGGTGACCCGTGTGTTTCTCTAGGAACACAGTATGTCAAAGAAAAACAAAGGCTGTGTCTAAAGTGAAGGACCGCTGAGGACATTCTGATGGAAGTCCCATGTGTGCAAGTAAATGGTGTTGAACTCTCTGGCCTTACAAGAGGAAGAGATACGGAGAGGATGTGTCCGAGAACCAAGGCTTTCTATCTCTCTTGTACCTCCAACTCTGCTTAGGCCATCAATAGAATAATGTAGCTTTAAATTTTCTATTTATAATGTGATCCTATACATCTACACCTATGCATATATGTACACATTCAATCACATACATGTACATATGCAATCATAGACATGTATACATGCAAGTATATCTCAAAAGATGTCCCGCTATACTTCTTTTCAAAGAATGCAGAATGAAGAAAAGTCCTGAAACACATAGCACTCATATTTTAGCTTACAGAGAAAATGAGGAAAGGCTCACTCATTGTTTCAGAATGCTGAGCAAAGCTGTCCACATTGTTTGTATGCCAAAATCACAAAGCGGCCAAAGGAAACTGACTTCAGTGAAGGGAGCTAACAAGTTGAAAGGCCATGACTGCATTGAGTATCTGGAATTTATTTACATTGTAAAATTTGAATCAGACAATATTTCTTAATTTTGGCCAACTTTTATCAGTAAAGCTCAGAGTTTTTTTTGTTTTTTGTTTTTAACTTTCTGAAAAAGATCAGCTTTTAAAATTTCAGTAACTTTTAGAAGTTACTATTAATCAAAGCACAAAGTCTTCAGGGTGTTTTTGTGCAACTTTCTTCTACAGAACATTCAATTTCTCATGGTTTGCCTTTTCATTTGTGAGTTATCTGGAAGCTTTGAACACCGTGTCCTCTCTCTTGCAATGTTTCAGCTGCTCTAGACTCCCAAGGCATTCTCTGTAAATGGACAGGCAAAGGCTCACTTATTCATCTTGGTTTTAGTGAAGTAAGTGATTAAAGGAGAGAATTCCAGACTAGAAACTCTGACCTGGTTTCTCATTTAGTCTGCTACTTCATGTCACGTCCTTTCTACTTCTGCTTTCTCGGCAACAGCAAATTTACAGATTGGCTTTCCTTGGAAATCAGAACAAATTTATTAAAATCCCAAGTCTGCTTCAATCAGCTAGGTGGCTTGGGCCAACTTTCCATAGCTCGTTGGTGCTAAAGATGTGGATCTGAATTCCAAAACATCAACTGAAATTCCCAGGTTCTTGTGTGTCCCAAGACAAAGGACTGTACCAGGAACACATGATTAGAAGTAGAAATAGAGACAGTTTATTAAGGATGAGATGGGACTGAACCGGTGAGCAGTAAAAAGGCCTAAACTCAAAAGCATTTGGTCATGAGGCTCATGACCCATCCTCTTACTTCTTCAAATGTAGCAACTGCTACATTTACACAGCACTTGCCTTTCTCATACTTATGTATCCCAGGCTTTTCCTCATCATCCTTGCTTGATGCACATGGTCCAGTCAGGGAAAGGTTTCCTGTTTTTTGCTTTCTGCTTTTTTTCTCAACTAGTTTCCCCCCCCCCCCCAAATGTTAATTTTGATGTTTCTTTTCATATTCTCAGTTTCCTGCTACACTGGAACAATTTTTTTTTCAGATCAGGAAAATAAAGAATGGCATACATTATACAGTTAATGAGGATTAATTTACATTCTGCTAGTAAATTATAATGGTTAATTCTTATCAGAGACCTGATCATAAATTTAAATGACTCCCCATATGTTGTGTAACCTTTTCTGGAGAGATGTAAGGAACCCTTTGTTCATCCCAGATAGAGAGGGGCACCAGCAGAAAAATGGAAGAATCTGTCAAAGTCCAGTTTGGTGAACCAATGAGTTCATTGGGATTACTGATGGGAGCACAGTGACTCTCATGCAGCTACCCCTGCACGTCCACTGGAGCATGGGTGACTCCGAAGTCCTCTGAATGCATTATGAAAGGTCACAACACTTACAGTCCCACAACAACTTAACCTTCCAGCCATTATAAAGTCTAGCACATTCAAGACCAACTGTAGCTGGGGCAGGAGGGTGTGCTGACAGGAATTTCAACTGCTGATTCACTACACCTTCACTCGTTTCACCAGCCAGGAAAGAATTGAAATGACCTCATTATCATTGCCATCCTACTCCTTGGTGACTGTTTGTTAGGGTCTGCTGTGGTTCAGGAAGTTTTGATTCTTTTTTTTTTTTAATCACCATTTTAAATTAATTTATTTTTTTCAAGTTACATCTTGACCAAAGCCCCTCCCTCATCCCCTCCAGATCCCTCCCTCCCTTCCTCCCTCTTCCTCCTCTCTGTCCTCTTCTCCTTGGATGAGAGGAGCCCCCGAATATCAAACCTCTTCAGTTCATCAGTCACATGAGGGCTAAGAGCTTCCTCTTGTACTGGGGCCTGGTATGGCAGCCCATCTAGGGTAAGGTGTTCCACTAACAAGCAACAGGGTCCATGACTTGCTGCTGGATGGAGTTTTTCATAGGATAGTTATGCTAGGTTCCTGTCTGTTTGGGTCTGTGGGCTGTAGAATGATTGTCCTGTGCTATATGGTTAATACTATTTATAAGAGAGTACATACCATGTGTATCTTTCTGGGTCTGAGTTATATCACTTAATATCTAATAGAAGAGAAAGCGAGGAAAAGCCTCAAACTCATAAGCACAGGTGACAACTTCCTGAGCAGAACACCAACAGCTCAGGCTCTAAGAACAGCAATCAATAAATGGAACCTTATGAAACTGAAAAGCATCTGTAAGGCAAAGGACACTGTCATTAGGACAAAATGGCAGCCTACAGATAGGGAAAAGACCACCAATCCCATATCCAACAACAGGCTAATAGCCAAAATTTATAAGGAACTCAACAAATTAAGCACCAGGAAGTCAAATAATCCAATCAAAAAAATGGGGTATAGAACTAAACTGTTCCTAAAAGAGGAATCTCTAAAGGCCGAGAGGCACTTGAAGAAAAGCTCAACATCCCTGGTCATCAGGAAAATACAACTCAAAACAACTCTGAGATTCCATCTCATACCCATTAGAATGGCTATGATAAAAAACTCAAGAGAGCACATGCTGACAAGGATGTAGAGAAAGAGAAACACTCCTCCATTGGTGGTGGGCATGCAAACTTGTACAACCACTTTGGAAATCAGTCTGGCAATATCTTAGAAAATTGGGAATAGTTCTACCTCAAGACCCAGCCATATACCTCGTTGTCATATATCCAAAGATTCTCCATCAAACCAAAAGAATATCACTCAACAATGTTCATAGTAGCTTTATTAGTAATAGTCAGAAACAGGAAACAACTCAGATGTCCTTCAACCAAGAATGGATTAAAAAAAAAAAAAAAACCTGTGATTCATTTACACAATGGAATACAACACAGCTATCAAAAACAAGGAAGGAAATCACACAACTTGCAACCAAATGGATGGATCTAGAAGTTGTTCTTAAATGGCTGTGGCCACATCAAACCTAGAGGAAATAGCTATACTATAGTTTAATTCTTCCTTTACAAAGATAAAATAAATCTAATAATTATAGTTATTGTAAGGATCAAATGAATCTTATAATTATAGTTATTGTATTAATCAACTTTGCAGTGCTATAACAAACTTCTGCGATAAGGCAATGAGAAAAAGCTTATTTGGGCTTATGGTTTTGGAAGTTGTACTTTGATGAAGGGACAACATTAGTTTTCAAACTTGTCAGGAAACAGCAGATCCTAGAGAGAGCGCTTGGTGGAGTGAAATCACTCCCCTCAAGAGTAAAACTCCTTGTGGGCAGGAAGCTAAAGAGAAAGGAGGGACTAAGTCCCTTTGAGGACACATCTCCCAGCAGACCTCCCAGTAGGCTCTACTTCTAAAAAGTTAAATCAGCCCCCAACAACACCATGGCCTGGTGAACAAATCTTTGATTCTTACACCTTCTGGGAGGACAATTATCCAAATAATATCAGATCTGTATGAGTGTATATTACTCTGTTTTGCCCTAGATTTAATTCAAGGTTTATTTAGTTTAAGGCCTTATTTTTAGAAGTTACTCTTTAAATTCTCTGTATATCTTTTTAAACAAAAATAGAACCTGGCCTGACATTTAGTGTCCATCTAATGGGCTGCTTTTAGGACAAATATTTGAAAGGTAGCTTTATTAATTTGTTCTCTTAAAACCACGTTTCAGTATTAGTGTGACAAAACAAAGTTTAAGAAAGGAATTCAGAATGAAATTGTGGGTAGTTTTAAGCACATACAATTCCTAAAAGTTTATTTTAAAAGGAGTTAAAAATTTTGAGATTTAGTTATATGCTTATCAGCATCTTATTTATAATTTCTTCAAGAAATACTAACAATATTTTGTAACATGTAATAAATTATTATTTTTATTAATTATAAAGTTGAGCCAATTATTCTTGAATCTTGGACTTCATTTTCAACGTCTCCTAAACTTGTACTGGAGTCCAGATTTTCTCCATGGAGTGGAAGAGGAATGAACATCTTTGGATCCTAGCTCTCAGCACAAATTGCTTTCTACGCAAGAGGTGTCAACCTTCCATGAACCTGTTTGCGTATGTGAAGTCTGGCAGGGCCATGATCATTTAGTGTGGCCATATTGACTTCAGGCCTCTCACTTCAAAGGTGACTAAGACTGCCAAATATGCCAGTGATATGTAAAAACTTTGCTCCAAGGAACTCTGACCATTAATAGGTTAAATGAGAACATTGCTTTGAAAGTGTATTATATGAAACTTCCCAAGGAAAAGAAAGCATGAGCTTTGAATCTAGTCATAAACCCACATTTATGACCATTCTTTTAAATATGATGTCATTTTAGCATTACTGAGGTTTAAGCCTCTGTGTGTATAATATATATATGTATATATACATATAACACACATATAAAATAAGTGTATACATACATAATGCTCAGAGAAAAGGTAGATGCTGAGATGCTGAATTTGTCATTATTGCCCTATATTTGTGAGTGTAAATTGGCATGGGAGTTCTATATGAATTTTAGCATGATTTATAGCCTGACCTATGTAAAGAAACAACAGGTATGTAGTTTTGTGTTCTAGGAATAGCATAAATTTACATTACTTCATGATGTCAATATCAATTTTCTTCATAATTTAATGCCATTTTCATTCATCCAAATCAGCCATTGAGAAACCTTTCCTTCTCTTTCCTTAAAAACAGTGTTTCCTGGATCCCAAAGTTTAATTGTTCATTTTAAAGACTCAGATTCCCTAGAAATTGAAGCCGTGCACAAAATGAACAATGCCACATGTTAATGTTGATCACCACAAAGGGTATTGATCTTTCAAAATCTATTTTTAGAAATTATATTTAGTTTCTGCTTACACAAAGATTGAAACATAAAATGAGGATTCTGGCCTTGCTTTTCATCTTACCCACACAGAGAGAGTTGCTTTGATTCTATGTGTGTGTGAAAACAAGCTTGCCAGAGGAACCCGGGGTCGGTTTTATTCTGTCTTGTTCCTGTCAGTAATTGATTCAAGGATCTTCTTGAGTAATGAATGCTTCTAGATTCTTATTGCTTCTGTTGAATATGTTACACATGGATTGTCAAAATTTGAACATGATGGAATGAAATAGTAATGTATCTATAATGAATATAACTTACTCTTTAGATATAGAATATGAAGCAGAATAGACATACATTTTGAACATCAATGATAATGGTTTGTAGCTATAAAAAATATAGGTGACAGACTGAAATGGCCTTCATCCTGTAAAGATCTGAAGATGTTTGGTGGAAGTAATCCTCTTTATGGGTTTATGAAAATGGTTAGCATTTTCATCTTTCATAAAGGAGAAAATGGAGGTGAGGTCATAAGAAATGGGAAATAATGAGGAGAAACTAGGTGGATATGGGATGTAGTTCTTTGTTTCATAATATTATGTTATCCATCTTGACATGTAATCAGAAGCAAGGACAAAGAGGAAGACACCGAGACACGTTATATACAGCCTCAATGATGAGGCAGTGTCCAATTGTTCACTTTCTCCAGGAGCTCAAGGCAAACAGCAATGGTGTAAACTGTCACCCAGGCCAGGACTCAAAAGTCTTCACTGCATTTAACCCCCTGGAGAATCCTCCATGCCTCTCAAAACTGTGTGTCCACCAGAGTGTGGAAAGAAAGACACATTTCAGGGCTCCTTGCCACCCTGAGTCACTCCTGGCTTCCCCTCAGTCCTCCTGAGTCACCTCCTAGGAACACAGCAGGCAGTGAGCCTGGGTAGCCACTTTCTTCCAGTCAAGCCTTGAGGAGGGGCCAACTTTGCAGCTTCAGCTTCTGCTCTCCTCTGAAGAGCAGAACTTCTCCCCACTCTCACTCCAACTGTAATAGCCATTATTCCACTCTGTGCTCAGTGTTACCACTTCTCTGAGCAGGTAAATCAGAAAGTTCTACCCTTTCCTCCTGAGTGGAGAGTCCTCTGTCTTGCCTATTGATGTCCAGTTACTATGGGGCTCTTCCAACTGAGACAATTTGTTAGAATGATGTTTCCATCCTTTACAACATTTCCACGGCAGTGGGCTGAAATCTCCTTTAGAACTAGAAGGTTTTTCCCCAGAATGTTCTGTAATTTCACCAAGCAGGCCACCTCTCTCTAAAAGACAAGACTATACAGGCCTGGCACAGCTTCCTGTGATTCTTCCTTGCTGGGCTTTTGGCCTAGTTTCCTTTCTGTCTTTTAACTTGGCCTCCTCCTTTAAGTTCACTTATTGCCTTGAAAGAAAATGGCAGGACTTGGATGTTCTAGTCCAGCTATGCTCTTGTTCTTTGCACTCTTTTTTTTAATATCAGTTTCTATTACAAATGTGGCAGCCAAGAAGCCTGGGGAATCTGAAATAAACTAAGGAATCAAATGAAGCCATATCAGCTGTGGCAAGTGAACTGTGAGTCTTGTTCCCACATATCACCCCAAGATCTCACATTGGCCACAACTGCAAATGTGAGTAGCTTCTCTCCCCACAATGAGGTTTTATAACCACTGAGAAGCACAACTCTTTAAATTTGATTACAACGTATGCTGAGTTATGACAAACTCTGGTGCTGGTTTTGACACTTGTAAAGCAATTGGAGGATTGTCCAGTTTTAGATACTGAATTGGCTCCTGGGTGCAGAATAGGTATTGTTACAAGCTGATTTTATAAAGAAAGGCTGTCATAGGCTTTGCTGGTTCAGGCTGCCCTGCTGCTGTTCTTGGACAAACAAACCTTGAACCCCAGCCCGCCTCTGCAATAAACCACTCTTTCATCTGTATTCCTTGCTTCCTCAGATGGCCTTTCAAAAAAGCAGTCAACTTTTAAAGAAATGCTATTTAGGTTGGGAATTGACCATATAATAATAAGTTAGGGAGGGCATATACATGCTATTAAAGTTAATAATATTCATTTTTATTGATTAATTTTATGACTTGACCATTTAATGTATGTGAAATTTACATGCATTTAATATATTCTGACTACTTTCTCCTCCTACCTACTCTTATCTCCTTCCCATCCCTATCAACTTTGCCTTCCTCCATCCATACCTGCTGTTGAAAACATATTCTTTTTTTTTTTTTTTTAAGATTTATTTATTATGTATACAGTGTTCTGTCTGCAGGTATATCTGCAGGCCAGAAGAGGGCACCAGATTTCATTATGGATGGTTGTGAGCCACCATGTGGTTGCTGGGAACTGAACTCATGACCTCTGGAAGAGCAGCCAGTGCTCTTAACCTCTGAGCCATCTCTCCAGCCCCGAAAACATATTCTTTTTTTTTTTTTTTTTTTTTT
>CAJQZJ010031840.1:5908476-5926236 GCA_907164525.1 Lophiomys imhausi
TTTTTCGAGACAGGGTTTCTCTGAATATCTCTGGCTGTCCTGGACTCGCTTTGTAGACCAGGCTGGCCTCGAACTCACAGAGATCCGCCTGCCTCTGCCTCCCAAGTGCTGGGATTAAAGGCGTGCGCCACCACCGCCCGGCTCCGAAAACATATTCTTATGCAGACTCAGCATAGTGATTCTCAGCTGTTGAGAGTTCTTGAGTTCGAAGACTGTGTCTTGCCTGGAAGATGACTTTCTCAGTCCTTCTCCCTTCATATGCATTTTAATCTGAGCTGCCATGAGTAAGAAATGTTGAATCTTTTAAATTAACCTAATACTATTTCAACAATATGACATTTCATTGTTTACATATTGTGCATTTTATGTCTATTTTATTTTTTAACTATGTGTGAGTATGTGTTGGAGGGTGTTTGCATATGAGTGCGGGTACCAGTTGAGGTCCAAGGCCTCAGATTTGCTGGAGTTGGAGTTATAGGTGATTGAACCACCTAACTTGGATGCTGGGAACTCAACCCAGATACTTTGCAAGAGAGGTACACACTCTGGGTTGAGCCATGCCTTCAGTCTATCATAAGTATATTTAAAATAATATTTTGCATTTATGTTCTAGACTATTTTCAAGCTGAGTCATTGAGTCTCTTAAAGTTCTCCAAGGCACAGCATGTCAGTATCACCATTGCACTGTAAATCAGATGGCTATGATCACTTAAAATATTATATTTTAAACTGATTTGTCTTACAGACTAGTCTTATGTGATAATTTAAATATTTATTCACAGTTCAGTATATTTTGGTGGTATGGAATCATATTTCACATGCTCAATAATCCTGTTGGTGCAAAAAATAGACACAGTGTATCTCCACTGAAGCATGACTTCAGTTTTCAGTTGAGTCTCGATTTTCTTGCGCTACATTTGGTTTCTCACTGAAACCAGAAGTTGTGTTTCAGAAGGATCCATACAACCTCCATGATGTCAGTTTCAGAAGTTGGTCAGCTTATACAGGAACTGAAGCTTCCTGGGGAAAAACAAGGAATCCACAACTGGGACAAGGAAGTCATATTGAATTTTTGTTTGTTTGTTTGCCAGGAAGTAAGAAAGTATCCAGTGACTAAGGTGTGTTAAAAGAACAAAGAGGCCAGCTTAAGTGCATTTGCACTAGCAAAGTCAGGGCAATTTTATCAGGGCACTGAGAGAGATTAAAGGATTATAATTAAAAAAAATCTACATGCATTCATATATCCAGGTTGATTTATAACTAAATAAGAAAGACAGTAAATTTGTTCTTTACAGAAAAATGGCAGCTAGCGGAAAGATACAGCAAATAGAAAAACTAGAGTTACAAGCTTACCATTTTGCAATCATCACAATAAAATTGAACATAGCTAGAAAGATCAACAAATAATCCAGCAGAGAGAATTTTAATGAGGAACAAGATGTGTACAGAACCTCAAATTATCTCTCTACAAATAATAATATGAACAATAAAGAGGTATACAGTACCGACATAGGACAACATCCTGAATAATTCCAATTCCATCACCAAAGGGTGATCAAGTGCCTCCCAAAATGATACCCCAGGAAAGCTGGGGTATCACATACACAATGATCCAACCAAAAATGAATCTTTGTCTAACTACAAGGAAACAACAGAGAAACCCAATGTTTATTAGATATGTACTGTAGAAAACTGGCTTTCTTCAACTAGAGCCAATGGCATGACACCAAAGGGAGGCTGAACAACTGCTCTAAACTAAATGAGACCCAGGAGACAAAATAACTACATGGAATCAGTGCTATAAGGCATTTTCTTGAGCTGGAGAAGAATTCTGAAAAACATATTGTGGTAATAATTAGAAAAACTATCACAGACTTTAGAGTGTTGTGCCAATGTAAAATGTCTTGAATTTAAAAATTACCCTGTTATTCTCTAAAAGAAATAAATCTGGCCATAGAAAATATAAATTAAAGTATTAGAGAATAAAGCAGCATGATGCATTGAAGGTATTCTCATGCAGTCAAAGAAGTATACGTTTTAAATTTATTATATATATACATATGTATATGTATGCACAAGTGTGTGGAGAGCGAGAGAGAGAGAAAGAGAGAGAGAAATAGTGTAACAGTATAACTAACACAGGACATCTGGATAAACAGTAATTAGGTATCCTGCAGCTCTGACACTGTAATACTTCAAGCCTAATTTTATTTTCAAAAACCAGGACATAGTAAGTCAAGCTATTTTCCTGAATACTTATTATAACCTTTACTGTTGTTCTGTCCTTTGTATATCTACTAAAGCACCATTATTAGGAGGTTAGGTCCCCGGCGTAATGGTATTGAGAAGTGATGGACTCTCTAGTTCCATCCTGTAGAAGTTTCTTGGGGTGGTTGGGATACTCTGTTCTCCAAAGGTATTTAAAAAGGGTTCTGGACAAGGGGTTGCCTTTAAAGGGGACAAGCTGGCCTACCTCTGCTTCCTGGCTCTCCATGTGTGCCTTCCTGTACTCAGTATCCTGTAAACTACCATGGAGCCCTAGATCCTGGGCTCTGTGTACTTCTGCAGCCTCTGCCTCGCAAACAAAAGCTGGACTATGTACCTCAAATATTTCATTATTGTGATGAAAAGCTAATAGTGCTTCACCAGTCTGAAAAAACAAAACAAAAACAAAATAGAAACCAAGCAACAGAAAAACACCCATAAAAATCTAAAGTCTAGCTGAAATTTCCTTAGGAGATAAAACAATCACATGAATGAATGTTCTGCATCAGAACACTGACTGCTTCATATAAGTAACAAATAAGTGTATCCAGGTTGGAATTGTCCCCTGTGTATCTACCCCACAGTCCTCTCCCTGCTAAGATCCAAAGGCTAACTGTTCTGTCTGAAGTTAGCCATGCTTACCTTTTTATTTTTTTATGGCATTTATCAATGTAACAGACAGACATGGATGCTTTCTTCCTAGACCATTTCTGCTAAGAAACAGCTTTATCTCATTCTATTATTTACCTTTTTTTTTTTTTTTTTTTTTTGGTTAGCTCTTAATTTCACATGGCCTCAGTTTCTACACCTACGAGTTGAGGAGAACTTAACAGTCTTTCAAAGCTGTCAAAGCTGTCAGTATTTAAGGACCATCTACACGAATAATGCTCGTCAAGGTCTGTATAGCGAAAGCTAATAGAAATAGCTAAGGATATAGATTCGCCTTGTAGTTAAGACTCCTAGTCCAGTGCTAGGCTTCTATTAAAGCTCAGATTTTATTAATAAAACACTATTCTCTAATGCTGATTTCCTCACCTGACTTTACTGACTCACATTTTCTAGCCAACTGGGCATGAAATGCACAAATATGTACCTTTAACTGTGTTTTTTCAAGACATTAAATCGGAGTGGTGAGATGCAAACCTTAACCCCTTCACTAATAACATTGCTGTCTTGACCTACCAACTTCAGAAATATGGATCAACACTTATTTAGAAGGAGAAATGTTGTGCTCTTCGGTTTTCTTCCATCTCTCTTCTTTCTGTATTTTTCACACAGATACTTTATCAGTATTTTTTGTAATCACTTGGGCCATATTCTTAATGACTGAATAGACTGTACTTTGCTAACAGGTTGATTAAACTGTTTTTAAGTAAAAAAAAAAAATCCATTCGCATTATTATAGCAACATGAATATTAATAATTAAGAAAAAGTATATCATGGTTAGACCTATAAAAATGAGACATAACCCTGTGTTAATAGACCTGGACTACTTGCAAAACAATTTTTCAAGTGTCAAGGTCAAATTGATTCTTTTTTGAAATGTATCAAATATCACACAGTACCATAGCCTGCTGTCTATTTTCTTTCTAACATTCCTTGTGTCTTTGAAAAGGAAGTCTTTGAAAATTCTGATTAACTTAATTTTTATAATGGACGGAACTATAATATGGTCTCATCGTGTGACAGGTCACCTAGTTTCTTCAAACTTTTGCATGGGTATTATACTTGAAGCCTGACTTCAGCATCCCTGTCATTATCTGTACTGTTGAGTTTCTAAGCCTGTTAGACAGTTCTCACCCAATAATTATTTTTCACAGGTTTCTAGGTCAAGTTTACTTTCTTTTGGTTGTAATGATCTTCTTTGTCTTGTATTACTTTTTCAGTTTTACCTTAATACAGCGCAAGTAGTCTTTTTATTTTATTTTATTTTTCTTCAGAAAGTACACAGGGAAAGTAAAATGCTCTAGCCACTTGTATGTCTGAAAATATCTTTTGAACTTGAAAAGTAATTTAACTTGGTATGCAATTCCAGCTTTAAAAGAATTGGTCCGCCGGACTTTAAAGCATTTTCCATTATCTTCTATCAACAATTTTCCAGGGAGGAGAGTGACACAGCCAAGTTCTCATTTCTGTGCAGGTAATTTGTTTCTTTTTAAAGAAAGTTCTTAGGCTCTTACATCTGATACAGTGAAGTTTCGTAAAAAGTGCTCAGGTGTGGAATCCTTCTCAGTGTCATTTGATGAGATGACCCAGTCACCTACAGGCCTTAGCCCTTCCTTGAAAAACATTTCAACTATAACAGAGAATACTTCTGTGGTTTGATTTGAACAAAAGGCACACATCCCTTCTGCATGGGGCACGGGAACAGAGAATGTCGTGACAGCAGGACTTGGATGGCTTCCTCTGTGACCTTCAATCTGTACCTTGGATTCTGCTTTATTTTGCCCTGGAATTCTTGCTTGTTCTAAACCTTAAATTTGTATTTGTGCACAGTTGTCTGTGGGTTATGATATTTAGAAACACATTTATATCTATATTTAAAATGTAGATGTTTTGTTGACATTATGCCCCAAATGATGTGATAAGACAACTCTTTCTGGAAAATCTACATATGAATAACCTGGGATGGTTTAAAGCCTGATAGAGGGAATACATTGACTATGGGCAATTTGAGTTCATTTTGAGCTTCTGCAGATTTTGATGCGCTAGATGTTGAAAGATGACCATACTTTCTAGTCTGCAGCTATTTTTATTTTTATTTTGCTTCAATTTACAAAAGCAAAATCCAACTTTTATTGAGCAATCTTCCAGGAGGGGACCTAAGAGCTTCCAGTGTTGTAACCTGGTTAATCCCAGCAAAAAGAAAGAGAGAGAGAGAGAGAGAGAGAGAGAGAGAGAGAGAGAGAGAGAGAGAGAGAAATACTGCAACTGCCTGCATTTTATAACAAGGCAGCAGAGATGTTCGCGCAGCTGTGAATCCTGGCACTCCACAGTCCCACCCTCCACTTATCTTGGAGAAGTATGTAGAAAGTTTTAAGTTTCTGAGCCAGGGATTTATTAGGAGCTCATTTTCCTTCATATTTTGAGAGGCACTTATTTCTGTGGAATGTGAGGTACAGAGGCCAAGCAGGTGAGGCTGTGTTCTGTCTGTAGTGTTTCAGTGAAGCCGGGCTGTGGTTTCTGAATGAGAAAATCACAAAGTCAGCTGGCTGGATCCAGATATAAGCAGTTGTTTACACTGGGGCTTATGTGGCTCCACTGTGGTAGACAAGAAGTAGCCAGAGGTTTTCTTTGAGAAGCAGAAGACAACTAGGGTTCATGTCACCCACTGCCTTAACCACTTTATACTAATAAAGCTAAACAAGTTCTTGAGGATAGAATCCAGAATGGGAATGATCTTGCCATTCCCTACAATGCTCATTTCCCTGATTTGGGTGCTCTAGGGTTGGTATGAGGAAGCAGTACTAGGGCCAAGGGGAGAAGGGAGAGAGAATTAGAATTTGTATGTATAGTTAGGTTGGCTGAACCTGCTACCTTTTGAATATCTGTAAGAAATCATTCGCTCCTCTAGGTATTCTGTGCATGTACTTTGTTAAGTTTCTATCATGGTCCTGTAGTACACAGATTATGCTGTGTTATGACGAGGGGTAGAAGGCTGACAAGGCTAAGGATTTGCCCAAGGCTACACAGGAAGTTTAGAGCCATGTCAATTCCACTCTTCCACCATGCTTCTTGATTCTTTAAGGAAGTGGTTAGGACAGAGCTGGGGTTTGTGCATTCTCCCTCCTTTCCTCCCTCCCTGTCTCCCTCCATCCCTTCCTCCCTCCCTCTTCTCTTTCTCCCTCCCTCCCTTTCTCTCTTGTTCTTTCTCCAATTAATTCAACATTTACAGAATAGTTATGTGGCAAGTATTTAATACAGTAATAGACACACTCTCTCCCACAAGTCAAATTGTACCTGATGCCTAGGTGGAATGTTTGGTTACATGAAAAAGCAAATCATCGAATTAGGAGTCATTATCACCCGAAACACAAACTGACCTCATGTCTTTCCTTGATGTTAAAAAAAATGGTTGCAAATTACTTATATCCTTGTAAGCATGTCTCTTTGAATTTTTAATTTTTTCCCTATCTTTCCCATCCAAAGGTTCAGTTTATTTGCCTTTTAATCTCATACTGGGCAAAAAACTTGATTTAGTCAAAGGGACATCAGAAAATGAAGAAAGAGGTTGGAAGAGTGTTTTCAATAGTTTGTCTTCTCTCGATGCTGGGGACTTTCCTCGTGAACCCCTGTGAGAGCCTCTTGGAAGGTGGGGGCACATCTGAAATGGAGCCCCAGGTGTGAGAGAGAGGTCCCATAAGAGTTGGTATGATTAACATTATCCTCATTATTGTGAGGCACAATAAATGTTGCAATTTTAGAATTTTAAGTTTGTAGTGCTCTTATAAGACAAGCTCACCAGTGAAAATAGACAGCTGAGGAAGACAAAAAAGGCACAATAAGTTGCATGGGGGAAGAACTTGGGCTATGTTATATGTAGTTCAAAGTTCCTAGTGTTCCTGTGGAGGAGGTGGGATGCTCAATATGTAGAATTGTAGAGAAATCGCAAGGGGATGCACTGAAGCACAGTTCACATTTCCTTATGGCAACCTCTATTGTACTTCCAAGAAGAAACATTTAGGGTGGATATGACCACTTGCTCATTTTGCAGGGGACACGGTTCAATTCCTAAAACCCAAATGTAGCTCACAATCATCTATAACCTCATTTCCATGGGATTCAACACCTTCTTCTGAATGCCAATGAAACCAGACATGCAAGTGGTACATATACTTACATGAAGGCAACACACCCATGCATATAAGAAATATTTAAAAATATCATTAAAAAAAATGAAGGGGTGGGCAAAACGATTGACTAGAAACACTTTAGTTTCCTTCCTGTTGCTGTGACAAAGACACCATGACCAGAAGCAATGTGACACAGGAAAGGGCTTATTTTATCTTACAGCTTCCAGTCCATCATGAAAGGAAGTGAAGGCAAGAATTTAAGGCAGGAACTGGAGGCAGGAACTGAGGTAGAGACTACAGAGAAATGTTGCTTGCACTGTGTTGGAGAACATCAGACTGGAAGGCTCCAATTCAGCATCAAACAAAAAGGACAGGCTGATGCACTTCCTTGCCTTCAGTACAATGCTTTCTGGCTCCTGTAAGATAATTGATACATGGTACATCTTGCAGTCTGTTGATGGAGTGATGTTATGTGTTCTAAATGTTAATTAACCTGCTCCCAGATCTGTACCCCAAGTGAGGATATGCTACCTTTCTTGTTAACCAATTTTTCTGATTGGTTAAATAAATGCTGAGGCCTGAGATTGGGCAAAGACAGAGGTAGGCGGGATTAAGATGCACAACCTTTTGAAGTAGAGAGCATCTTGGGTAGAAGAAGCCTCCAGTACCCAGAAGAAGCCTCCAGGAGAGGAAGGGAAGAAGCCAAGAGCAGGAAGAAGGAGACGCATGCCATGGTTTAGAGAAAAGAACATCATTCCATGTGGCCTGGAACATCTGCACAGTGTGAAGTATAGCAGTCTATGCTATTATACATACATACATACATACATATGTATACATGGAGTAATATTTGGGGACTAGAATTAAGAGCTAGCATAGATGGGCTAAGATTGTTCAATCCAAGTTAAGGTTTATTAAAATCCATCAGAAGTCTCTGTGTGGTCATTTATAATGGTGGGTTAAGGATTAACAACCACTGACCAATTAACAATAATATAAATACAGGTTAATAATTTAATTAATTAGACATTTCCTACAGTCTATATTTGAATTGAGATTGTTGTCTTTAGAGATGTTAAGCTTCCTGAGAGCAGGGTTCTTGTTTTATTCATCCATTGTGTCAATAGTTTATTCATACAGGCAGTGTTTATTGTATGTGATGGTTTATCCATGTTCTCTCTCTTTATTGAAAATTGACTCTTCTCTCATACAATACCTCCCAACCACAGTTCCCACACCACTACTGCTCCCCGCTCTTCCTACCTCCTCTCTTCTCCAGATCCACTCATTCTCTGTTTCCCTTCAGAAAAGGATAGGCCTCCTAGAGACAACAACTAAACACAACAAAAGAGAATCCAATAAGACAAGGCAAAAGCCTCATATATAGGCTGGATCCAAGTGGAGGCAAAGGACTTAGAACCACACTTGCTCCTGTCATTAGGAGTCCCATAAAACACCAAGCTATCAGACGTAACATGTATGGAGAGGACCTGGTACAGATCCATAGACTCTCCATACTTGTCACTTCTGTATTTGAGAAACTGAGAGCCGATATGGACACTTTTTAGTTGATTCAGTGGGCCACACTCTCCTAGGAATCACATAGGTGTGGGTGCAGGGATCCACAGCCAGAGATTATGTGGGGAAAGAGCCTAAATTGGAGGTCTCCATTGGGTCGCTCCTCTCACAGCTCTGGGAACTTGCAGGGAAGAGGGGAAGAATGATTGTAAGTTAGAGGGAATGGAGGACACCAGGACATTGTCCCTGTTCTCAAGGATCTTATTACCTACATAGAAGAGAACAAACATAAATAGTTTTAAAAGACTATGTTAATATTAATATTGAATGCTTACTAAACCTTGTGTGATCAAAGAGATGAAAGATTTGGTTTAATTTTGCACTTCTATACTAACTCCTCTTCCAGTTTCTTTACTTGATGTCCTAAAATACAATACTCACTGGATAGACTGAGGAATTTATTAAAATACATTATACTAAGCCAGGTGTGCTTGTTCATGCCTTTAATCCCAGCACTCACAGAGACAGGCAGATTTCTGAGTTTGAGGCCAGCCTGGTCTACTGAGAGAATTCCAGAACAGCCAGGGCTACCCAGAGAAACCCTGTCTTTTAAAAAAGAGAGAAAGAAACAAAGAAAAATAGACTAGACTATATTAAACTTTGGCTTTATGTTTTCAATGTAACTTCTTACTAGTTTCATAGGCATTTGGGTTTTGACTAAACCTCAGTCATTCTAGCTATTCTTTGAGGGGAGCATAACTTGTTCTCTTGGCTTAACACCTCTGAACAAATAAATCTTGAAGCTATTCTCCTATTCTGTATTATTAGACCCTTCTTGTCATTCAGAGCTCAGCTTAGATGGTTGAATCCCTCACACTTGTTGAAGTAACTACCTAGTCACTGGATATCATGTGAATAGGCCTAATGCCAATGATGATGATGATGGTGTGTGTGTGTGTGTCTTTCTTCTAGCTATCACTCCTCCTTCACTTCTTCCCTCCTTCCCTTCCTCCCTTTCTTCCTTCCTAATCCCTTCTCTTTTTAAATTCTAATTCCAATGTAACAGTGATCTTACTCTCACTCACTCCTAGGCCTGTCCTTAAGCACATTATCAGTATATTACTCCATAGTATATGAAAAGATAAATAGAAAAATTTTGGCGGATTATCAAGTATACATTGGGCAAATCAGAGGAGCAAATGGATTTTTAGATATGGAAAAAAGTTTGTAATCAAAGTCATATTAAAAGTATGTTGTTGTAGCTGAAACTCAGAGCACAAATTACCATTGAAGAAGAATAGGAACAGAAAAGGTAAGAAATGATATTTCTTTCTTCATAACACACACACATACACACACACACACACACACACCTGGCTGCCTGAGAAGGGGGGAGAAATGAACTTGACAGGAGACACTAATGTATTTGATCTAGTATAACTGAGGCTCTAACTTTGGCGTTAGCAATCTTGTAAAGTTTTATGAATGAAATCAGGATATTACACAGGACTTGGACAGATTTTCACAACACAAAGACAATCATTTGTGGCCTTATTCATTTGACACAACGAAACACTTCAAGTAGTAACTAAGCTTATGATTCATGTGTATGTATATAATATATATTGCTTGGTTTTTATGCATTATTTCTATATTTTTAAAACAGTTCTTGGGACACATTAAAGAGGTGTTCACTTTGACAGCCTCCTTTCCTCTAAAATGGAAACAGTGATGTGTATGTATGTCAGTGAGCTTTTGTAAGACTCAAATGAGTTTGAAACATGTCAAGTGCACAGGGCAGTCATTGCACTACACACAGCTGTAGGCTTTACCCTCACCCTCCACATTATTGTTATTATTATCATCACTGCCCCCACTCCAGACACCATCTACCACTCCCAAAAAGAGAAAAATAATATAACTTCAGTGAGGAAGTTTTATAGCACAGTAAACATCTTTTATAAATGCTAATGGCTTTTCCAATTTCTTGATCTGGAATACCCTTCATTCGTTCGTTCGTTCCTTCCTTCCCAGTCTTGTTATACTTGTTATAGACTCTAATAGCACATCTTCACTCATCCTCCCCTCCCCCACAACTCAATCCACTGTTTTCATGTTTAAAATTAGAGCCATGTCCAGAATATGCCACTGTGTGATGGAAGAGATCTCAACAGAGAACATATCCTCCACAATAAAGAGACCATATCAGGATCCATGCAGAAGTCTCTGGTTCCAGCTCCTTTCACCAAGACTCAAGGCAGGTTGTGGCCTGTGGTTCTACAACTCAGCTCTTTGTGAGAGAGGAAGGAAGGGCGGACCTGCTTGAGATTTCCTGTCACTGTGAGTCACTGATACAGAGCTGCTTTCTTGCACTTCATAGCCTGCTATCAGGAGAGCAGGAATGTGGCTGTGGGAAGCTAAGCCTGTATTTGGTGATAACTTGCTTCCCAGCTGTAAACAATGGGCATCCCTGCTCTTCAGTGTGTGCTCCTGTCCATACTAGCAAC
This sequence comes from Lophiomys imhausi, assembly GCA_907164525.1. NCBI lineage: Eukaryota > Metazoa > Chordata > Mammalia > Rodentia > Muridae > Lophiomys > Lophiomys imhausi. The sequence goes on from CAJQZJ010031840.1 coordinate 5,919,561, forward strand.
AGATCCAAAGCAGGGCTTTGCCTTCCTAGTCTTAGAATCTGAGAGCAAAACACAAGAGAAAAAACAACCTAGCATGTCACTTTGTTGTAGTGTAGTGGAAAGGCACTATTGCAGACAGCAGGCCAAATCCACATTTTGACTCTGCTGGGGAAACCCTTAAGCCTTCCAAGCCACACTTCTTTTTTTGTCTCTCTGCCCACCCTGTCTTAAGCAAGGTGGAGTGGATTAGGGGGCAGCATACTTGAAATTCCTGTAATTGTCTTGTAAATAATATTGTAAAGTAATTTTCCCTTCTGGAGTATGATGTGAAATGATTAATCTTCATAGAGAAATTCTGTTAAAAGGGAATGATGGCAGCTGTAATATATAACTTCTAATCCTGCTGGGAGGATCAATAATAATAACAATAGTTACTGATACCATATCTTATAGTAGGTATTATGCCTTATATACAGTATTGCTAATTTTCATAAAAACCCACAGAAGCCCACGGTTCAGCTCTCTGCCTTAAAATGGGGCGATGCAGATGAGAATGTTTTGAAATCTTAGTTATTAAAGGTAGGAAATATAGAAAATTTATTGATATATATGCCAGGGTTAATGTCTTATGAAGCTGTAAAGACAATACACTTTGGATTTAGGTCTATGGCCTAGTTACATCTCTGGGTTTTGATTTGGTGCCATGTAAAATGGTATAATACCAAGTATTTGTGATTATAGCACTTGGGAAGGATGTGCATGAAAACCTGCCAACTCTGTGTTTGATACATAGAAGATTTGTCACAAATATGTGCTCTCCCATTTGCATTTTTAAAAAATTGTAGAAAGGGGTGATAGGCTTTTCAAGGTGTCTGCAGAAATGTTTCTAGGGATGGACAAGGCAGTCACAATAGTGAGGACTACCATAGCACTAGATTGAAGCAAACCCTCTGTCTATGAAGATTATCTGTTGTGTCACCTTACAGTGATTTTTTTTTTTGCCTGTTTGCTTTTAATTTTTCTTATAAGGTATTGCTGTATATCCACAGGCTGCCCTTGAACTTATGATTCTCCTGCCTCATCCTCCTGAATGCTAGGATGTACCATATACACTGTGCCATTATGCCTGACTTTTAGAATGCACTTGAAAATGATTGTTTTTTATGAGGGACAAGAAAAATCATCCTTTAAAGTTGCAATGGAAGAAAAATTACTAAAATGTTCTTTCTTTTCTTTGGCATTGATTATGTTATAAATGAGATTGTATGGCCTTTGTACGGAAGTAACAATGAAAATTCAGCTGCAATTGTGATATGAATTTAAATTGCTTGTCATTAAGTGGCTACCTTTGAAAGCCAGTACTGTCAGAACATATTCTCATTACAGAGAGAGAGAGAGAAAGAGAGAGAAAGAGACAGAGACAGAGAGACAGAGGAGCATCTGCAGTTCATTAAAAATACATTGAAAACAATTATATATTCTTTCAATGTTTTTATTTTGTTCACACAATTAGACTTTCTTTTTATCCTCAAAACTGGGACTGCTCTCCAATGGTAATTATTTTATTAAGCTAACAGCTCCTTTTTCTCATTTGTTCCATATATTTATACTGTAGGGTAGAAAGTAATAGAAAAACACTTTTCCAAATTAGCATAGGCCACTTCAATACATGTTTAGACATTTAGGGATGCGGTGTTATTAGTACATTTTAAACCACATGCCTTCAGAGCTGCCTCAGCAAACACACGGGTCCTGATTCTGGTCCATGCCCAAAGCCTAACAATTTCCAGCCAGGTGAACTTGTTATGGATCTGAGCATCATTACTGTGTAATGCCAGAGACTTAGTGAGCAAGGAGAAGTTACCTTCTATTTGGGAACAAAAGCAAAACCTATTTGGTAAAGAAACGACACAAAGACCAGTATATACATTATTCAATAATAAGAAACTGTTTATAATGAGTAAGTATTTTCCCTTTCCTTCACAGTAACTCAGAAGCAACTGTTGCCTCTAGCTGTGCTTTCTCACCTACTGTTAGTCGGACTCTAGCTATCAGAGGGCATGGAGACAGACAGAAAGTAAACCGGCAAAAGAAAAGAAACAAGATAGGAACCCTGTAATTTCAGTGCCTGGCTCCTATCAGTACTTGACCAGTGCAGTGTTGAGGGTCCAGATAGTTCTGTTTCTCTGTGGTGGTTGATAAGAATTGCTTAATTATTTGATAGGGAGCTTAAAAGGCATTATTCAGGCTTAGGAGAAAGAAGAAGAGACGAATAAAAGGCAATGAATGAAATTAGTGGATTGCCTCTTTTAGGAACAGTTTGCAAATCTTTGAATGAACCACATTTAGCTAATGGTAACAGTGTTTATTGTAACTTTTATGATCCATGGATCTCCTGGGGGATATAACTCAAAAGTATTTTAATTTGATTAATGCTGCTAAGCTTAACGTAGTCTCTCTGATCATGAAAAAGAGAGTTTATCCTTTGTTTTGTCTTTGTGATAGACATTCTTGGATTAAAGTGTAAACCATGGCTATTTCATATCTAGATCTACACAGCATAGGACCCACATCTGAGGAAGAGATGTTTGCTGGTGAGTCATGTGGCAAATAAACTAGTGTTTTTCAGAGCAAAGGGACTGCACAGTGACGTAAAACAGCAGACATTCTAACCCACCCTAAGGGTCTGTTTCTTCCTACCCTTTAATCTTATACATGTTACATAAACTAAATGTAGAGATGTTTGTCATCTTCAAAATAATCATATTTGAGATAAAAAGTGATAGAGGGATTTTGAAGAGTAAGAATTTTCCCTTCTACTGATTTACCATAAAGTTAGTTCTTTTTTGCCCACATGTGTGCAGTAGAAAGCTTAACTGAAGGAACTATTAAGGCACTAAGGCCCCACAGCAGATCCAGCAGTGTTTAGAGCAGTGGTTCTCAACCTTCCTAATGCTGTGATCGCTAATACAGTTTCTCATGTTGTGGTGACCCCCAACTATTAAATTATTTTGTTGCCACTTCATAACTGTAATTTTGTTACTGTTATGAGTCTTAATAAAAATATCTGGCATGCAGGATATCTGATATGCGACCCCTGTGAAAGGGTTGTCTGCTCTCCACAGGCTGAGAAACAGTGATGTAGAGCCTTCATGCCCATCTGGATGCTGAACTTCTACTTATAACTACTTGGACACTGTCTTCTCCTCCCAGGCCATGTTATCTCTAAGGCTGCTTCTACATGGTAGAGCCCAGGGCTTGGATTTGTCACTGCACAAGTATGGTCACGATCTAGACTGGCCTCTTCTACCTCTGTGACAGTGCACCATCTGGGTCCAGTGGTTCTCAGAGTGTACTGTACATTAGACATACTTGAAAACTTGTTTACACCCACCTTCTGGTGCCTCTCTTGCAGACCTCACTCAATGGATTAAAGGCAGCATGGGAATCTCTGGAAAGCAAAATTTCTAATGAGCTCTTATTGATGGCTGATCTTGGCAATCTGAACACCTCACTTGAAACCCACTGGTGTGGTGTAAACAGCCCAGGAGTGAAGTTAGGATTCTGTATTTTCAATGCTCTGCCACTAAATACTCTCAGCTGGCTAAATGCTGAACAGAAAGCAACTTAAGGGAGGAAGAATTTTTATTGTCTAACAGTTCAGCGGAACATAGTTCTTCACTACAGGGAAGTCATGGTTGAGGGTGATACCTGGGAGATTAAATAAAAAGGAATTCAAGTACTCAGCTAGATACCCCCAACCACTCACACAATTTTGGTTGTGAGCCTAGCCTTTAACAGCTGAGCCATCTCTCCAGCCCCACTCACACAATTTTACTAAGTCCTGTGGCTCAACCTATAGGATGGTGCCATCTACATTTCACCTTGGTCTTCACTCCTTAGATGAATCTCAATAGGAACACTGGCACAGCCAGAAGTGTGAGCCACTAATACCCTCAATGTTTCTTGTTCTAATCAAGTTTACAATTGATATTAATGATCATGAATCCATATCTTGTCAACTTTGCTATCCAGACAATTATTTTACACTATAATAATCCATCCTTGGTTCCCTTGGCTCATGGCCATGTAATATAGCAGAATGTATTTAGTTCAACTTCAGAAGTAACAACACTGTTAGCCTCTATAAAATCCAAAGGCAATTTACAGACTTCCAATATGCAATGACACAGGGTATGCATTCTCATCCAAAAGAGAGAATTGGGGTACAACAAGAAAATAACAGATCAAAACAAAATGGGAATCCAGCATAGAAAACATCAAATTCTGGGGTTCTTGGTGGTATCAGCAAGTCCCAGGGGACCTTGCTGAATGTTGCCAAGGATGGTTCTGTCTTCACTGGGATCCACTAACTATTTGTGGCTTTTTTTTTTTACATGGTTCTGGCATCTTTTGGGGTTTCTATGCAACTTATGCTTCATTTTCACAGCTTCACAAAATGCCTCTTCACTTAAGGCCTCTGTGCTGGGAGTCCAGCCCTGCCACACAGCCTGGCCTCAGCAGCATTTTGGAACCTTGGTCCAATGCACTGTATATGTCAAACAAGATAATGAAAAGAAAGGAGATTTGAATGTGTTTACCACAATGGAATGGCAAGTGTTTGGGGAGATCGTTATGTTTATTCCAATTTTAAGATTTCATGCATTGAAATATGCTATGGTACTAATACTGGACACTTAGAGTCATTAAATTCACTGCACACAGTTCCCCCATGTTTCAACTAAATTTAATCAAATTATGAAACAGAAAACAAATAAAGGATATGGATTTATTTACAGTTTGGCTCTGGGGAAAAGTTTTAATGTCTTCTTCACTGTCTCTGTGTCCTTACAACAACCTATAGAAAGCCAAGAAACAATGGCACAAAATACGCTAATTTTACTATCAGCCCACTTAATCCTTTGTTTGAGGGAAGCAAAGCTGGGGTCATCGTTGTCTCCAGAGAGTTTTATTTAAGATTGGGGGAAAAATGGCATCTGAAATATCCCCATTAGTTTAGGGGATGAAGAATCCCACCCTGTTCTAAGTCTGGCAGAATGATATTGTTGGTACCGCCACCATTTTGATAGGTGAAGAGTTGAAGACTTTCTTATCTTTACTTTCAGAAGTTCTCTATAAGATCTACACTTCTTCATTTCTGTTAAACAGATTGATTTTGAAAGTGAAAAAGGATGGCAGTGTGATAGCCGAAGAAAGAGGTGCAATTGTAGAATTCATGTATTTTCATAAAGACAGCTTCCTAGTTCTGGTTCAAGACTCCATTAATTTACTCATCTTTTGGGTTTCAGTTGACATACATGAATAAATAACAACAATGAATGATAAAATACAACCCAAAACAAAATAGTACTTGCTGAATTGCACTGACTTGAATGACATTTCTCTACTTTCCTGGTGCTAATACAGGAAACAGTGAAACACACTTCTAGTATCACAAATCATTAAACACAAGGGTTATGGGATGAACTAAGGTCACAGGCCAGGGAAGGCCAAATAATGCAAAGGGTTGAGAAGTGTTAATTCCTCTCTCACCTAGACCTACTTCTGCTCCAGGAAGGGGATGCCTGAAAACTTTTACAACATACTGTCCCTTGTGACTGTCACATGTCTCAGCACTGTAGCGCAAAACAATTTTGAAAAGATTTCTAAGAAACACTGCTGTGTTTATTTCTTTGAACCCCTCCTGCCCCGTGAACTCGTGTGTAACTAAGGAAAGTTACAGCCTCAAGTCCATGACTAATTCATTAATGCTAGTCAGTGTTTCAAACTGGCTTTTTCCTGTGTTCTCTTCCACGTGTGAACCCCGAGAGTGTCATGTGCAGAGTGAGCAGAAGGAGGGAGTTTTGGGTTTGCTTTACTAGTATAGGTGGGTCTCTTATTAGAGATGAACAGGCTGTAAGGTCGTTGATGCTGGGTCCCTGCCTCTTAATGTGCAGCCTATGACACTAGGGGCTGGAACTCTAGAATCCTAGTTACTGCTCAGAAGAAGGGGGTCCGAGTCATGTCTCCAGCTGGGATAAGACATGATATCTTGAACTGTCTGAAACATCATTAATAGACAACTATCTGTTCTAGGAACACTAAACCATGTAAGATTAGTGTTCAGCAGGGGGTTTCCTGATAAAAACAAAGATATCCCACTGGTCCCACCAGAAAAGAGAGAGCAAAGGCCTCTCAATCACCTGCACAAGAAAAAGGCCAGGAAAAGGCTGCTTGTTCCGGAGACTGAGGAAGTGGATTAAAGCCTGCCTAGAGTGCAGATGGCACCACAGTGCCTTTGGGCACTGTCACTCTTGCCTCTTTACTTGAAATAAATTCTCCCTCACTTTTCTTTTTGCTTTACACTAATAGGGCTTTAACCCAGGGCCTTGTACATGCTAGATGAACATTATAAAGTGAGCTACATCCCTGTATAATCAACTCTATTTTCGGCAGCAGACTGTGTATAACATTTTAAATCTTCCTCAACGGGAACCTAGTGATAGCACTCCATGGCTGCAGAGACCACTGTACACTTGCTCCTGTTTTACACCTATGCCTTCCAAATTTTAAATCAGTCTTTAATGTTCTTGTTTTTATATTCCTGATAAAAAGTCTGCATTTTGTACTTAAAAATATGTGTATGATACCGAGACATGTCAGCTCCTGACAGCACCCCCTATATTACTCCAAGTAG
>CAJQZJ010031840.1:5938211-5958929 GCA_907164525.1 Lophiomys imhausi
TTTTTAGTTTAAGGTATTTATTTTTCCCCCCAACAGCTCTCCCTTTCAGTCCAAATAATGGTTCTTTTTCTTATAACTATAAATACAATACAAAACAACAGAAATAAATAGGCCACGATTATAAGAGTTATATGGCTTAGCATACATTCCCAATGTCCAGTCCATATGTATTTGGCACCTGACTTTAACATTCTACTATCTAACCATCTCCATGAGTTTAAAGTTCTATATCTAACTCAGCATTCATACTAACTTGCCTCATAATTTTAAAAATATCTTCTTAGATCCAGAACACCCTCTTGATTCCTAAACAACTCAAAATTTAACTATGAGACTCTAGCTATCTATTCTTCAACCACCTCAGAGACCTGAGAGGGATAAATATAGCCAGGCAGTGGTGGCGCACGCCTTTAATCCCAGCACTTGGGAGGCAGAGGCAGGTGGATCTTTGTGAGTTCGAGGCCAGCCTGGTCTACAAAGTGAGTCCAGGACAGCTAGGGCTACACAGAGAAACCCTGTATCGAAAAACCAAACCAAACAAAACAAAACAAAACAAAAAAAAACAGTACCTGTCTTGAATAGGTTTTTAAAAATATTTCTCAGCCATTTGTATTTCTTCAGGGGAATACTCTCTGTTTAGTTCCATTCCTCAATTTTTAATCTCGTTTGTTTTGTTGTTGGTTGAGTTCTCTCTCTGTCTCTCTCTCTCTCTCTCTCTCTCTCTCTCTCTGTCTCTCTGTCTCTCTCTCTCTCTCTGTTTGTGTGTGTGTGTGTGTGTGTGTGTGTGTGTGTGTGTGTGTTATCTTCTATCAAGTGAGGCTTTTACAGTGTTCAGGAGATGACTATGTCTTGTGGGTTTGAGATGTCTATTTTCCACTATGGAACAGTCACAGGAGGTTCCTGGCAGTATAAGTAGGCCTAAGCATAGAGTAACAAGGTACAGGAGGTTGTATAGGCTGGGTTCCTCAACAAAAATTCCTGGTAGCTGAAGGTAGGACCGGACCAGTGCTGGAGTCTATGACCCCTAATTTTTATTGAGAATGTGTGTGCCTCCTTGTCTGTATGCTCATCACATGTGTGCCAATAACCCCAAAGACTAGAAGAAGCTGTAGGATCCCCTAGAACTGGAGTTATTCACTGGCTGTGAGCTGATTGGTGTGAGTGTTAGAAACACTGGTCCTCTGCAAGAACAGTAAGTGATCCTAACTACAGAGCCATCTCTTCAGCCATGAAGCTATGTTCCTAAAAAATCATTGTAAATACAAAACAAAAATTTAAATTCATTGTAAATTGAGTCATCTATGTTTTCTATACAAAGTGAGGGCCTATATACAGAGTAAGGGTATTGGGGGATGAACATGCAGCTCCAGCTGGCACAAGATGAGGCATGAGTTGATAATTGTTGAGGAAACATGGGAGTTCATACTCTCCATACTTTTTTTTAAATTTCTGTTTTAAAATCAGAAAGTATATATAGACCATGTAGATTACAACAACTCTGAAATGTGTGTGTGTGTGTGTGTTACTTTGTGTGTACAACTGGATTAGGTAAAAGTTTGTAGATTCTTTCCCTGGTAATCAACATCATAGAAAGTTTTACATAGGTCAAACTATCTGTCAATAAAATCTCAATCACAGTGTAGAACGTTTTGTAAAAGATCTTACTGGAGTGGAAATGAAGAAACAAAAAGCAGACGTGATTGAACAGAAAGCCTTTGTGACCCTGAATATTCTTAGCTGATCTCACTTTAGTTTATCCTTTTCTCGATTATAGATTACCCCTATAGTTGGTTTATTCTCACACCAGACCTTAGGTTCCCAATATGTGTAAGTTCAGGGAACAAACTTCCTTTGGCTCTTTAAAAGATAGGTCATACCTCCACTGTGGACTAGCTTCTCTCCCTGGGCCCGTGTTACCATGGTACATACTGTAGATGTAGCAACAGAAGGAAGGAGATTTCAGATCAGTGTGGAGAACTGCCACCTATTTTTCTGATACAAGGCACATTTCTTTTCTCCATAATGTTATCCTCAGTCTGTGAGTTACCTCAGAATACAGGAAGATTTGTGTCTGCATGTCTAATGATATGTTTCTAATGTTAAAAGCATTCTATACAGCAAATGTGTAGAGTGCCTCTCTTCTACCATACTCTTGGGTTAGATATAAGAGATACAGTGAACACAAGATAGCTGTCATCCTTTTATCAAAGTTCATTCTCTTGCAAGAAATCTGCCCAAATGTACATAGACCAGAGAAGGCTAAGTTCCAGGTATATGGAAGTTAGCCAAAACTTTAAATCCTCCTGTGGGTTGGGCTATAGAGTTTGTCTAGACCTGGTATCTCCCCAGGCTTCCATTCTTAGGAAGTGATTCTGTAGGGTATTCATTAACTTCAAGTTGTACTCCTTCTGGTGAAGTAAAGTATTAAAATTGCTGATCAGTTGATGAGTAAAATGAATTAATGAAGTAATTGAACATTTAACAATTTGGATAATGTTCATATTTCTGTATGTCATATTTGGAGTGTTTCAGGTTCTATCCAAACAATTACCTTGATGTACTTCAAGAAAACTTTGATGACTTCATTTAGCCTAGCCTTGTCTATCTAGGTTTGTTCTCTATATCTTTAATTTCATGATGTCCATATGATTTCTCAGTGGGCTTAGTATTGGTACATGATAGTGAAAGTGCTTAGAATTAGGAAAGTCTGATGATGTTCATAGGTAATCAATCAGGAATGAATTGGCTATTTCAATAAAAGAAGTTGTTTTACAGAAGAAGGCCTTGGTAAAGTTGAAGAAGGGCTATTTACGTTATGCTGGTAAGTGAATGAAAAACTCTTGAAGGTTCACAGATGTGTATGAATGAATGGAGTTAAGTGATCAAGTGATATTTTACTCCTTCAAAGAGGACTCACAGTTCTCCCTGTCCTCAGCACAGTCTTTCTACATTGTAGGTGGAATGTCCCAAAATCCAACAGGAAATGAGATATTAAATCCCCTGGTATTCGTGTGTTAAATGTTATAAAAAGGCTGATGGGAAAGTCTGGCTCATGTGGTCTTTTTGTTTGTTTGTTGTTTTGTTTTGTTTTTTAACCCCTGGACTGATTACTGAATTCCACAGAGTAAAGGATGTTGCTTCTCTGAAGCCTACTTACCATTCAAACAAGTGTCAGTTCAAACATTTTATATGTACCCACTTCCCCTGATACACCAGAAATCAGAATATGTGTTGTATTTTATGACTAATGCATGACTTCACCCACAGTAGGTGTTAGTAAATGTTGATTAGACAATATAAATATAAATAACTATATAGGGGAGGAGAGAAAGAGATGAGGTAGTTTCACCATGGCTAGGGGCACATCAGCCCTGAGGAGATTTTGTGAGTTCAAGAGCTAGTTTTAAGCAATGCACAGGACCCCTGAGGCACTTGGACTAAGTAGCTCTTAAATCATTTGGAAGAAAACTCTAAGAGGGTAACTACCCACTCACCTATCATTTAAATACTAATGCCTGTCTTACTAACACATGAGAATGTCCAAAAGTTGATAAAAATTGTGACCTTTTAGTTCATGCAAACTCACTTACTGTCATTGAAAGTTCTACTCTATGTTACTCTAGGGGTCTGATGACCACAGAGTAGTATTTTTTTGTCAAAATCAGAAGATTTGCTGACACTAACTTAACTTTCAGAGACATTGATGGTAACAGCGTTCAAAGGATAACATGCCCTGGGCCTTGTTTATACACTCGGGTTAATAATTTATACAGTAAAATAATCATTATTTTCTCATTGATGAGCATGTGTATGATATTACATTGAAGAAATGTCAACAACACAAACTGGTACAAATACCATAAACACGGACCTCTCTTGAGTAAAGTCCCAAGGAAAGGAGGGTGCAGTTAGTATCACCATGTACTCAGATCAAGTTGGCTATGATGTGAAGGTATACTCTTCAGAACTCAAGTGGAAACTTAATCTCCTTCTGTTGGAGTGAAGAAGTGTAGCCATTGGAAGGTGATCACCCCATCAGTCTTGAGTATAATCTTAGGCTGGGATTGAAGGGAGCCCTTCTTTGTCTCATGCTCTCTGCCATGTAAAGACACAGCATGAAAGCCAGCCTCTTCCTAGGAGCAAAAAGTAGAGAGCATCCCAATGTCAGGCCCTGTGGGCTTGCCAGCTTCCAGACCTGTGAGAAAGATTTCGCTCTTTTTATAATCGCCCATTCTGTGTTATTGCAATATTGCCACTAAAGTGCCAACAATGAACTTATTTAATAAGAGAAAAATAAACCAAGTAGGCAGGGGTAATTTTTTCCATTATATTTGGTAGCAAGGATAAAATAAAGGGATGATAGGATTATTGAAAGCATGGTGAGATTTTTGTTTTTATTCATTTTTAGAATGGGAGATTGGTAATTCTAGTGAGTAAGAAGAGATACAGTCAAGAAAGAACAGACTACAATAGGAAAGGAGCTGGTTTAAATGGAAAGGTAATATGTGTGTGTGTGTGTGTGTGTGTGTGTGTGTGCGTGTGTGTGTGTGTGTGTGGAGTGATCAGGTCACAGGAGGAAAGAACTACTTTAGGAAAGCATCTGGTTCACATGGAGAAGTCAGGGAGTGTTGAAGGTGTATGGTGAGCAGGATAGAGTAGGAAAGAAGGCAAACAAAGCCCAAGGTTTTGCATCTCTTTTATGATTAGAGTTATTTTACAGAGATGCGATGTTTAGATAATTTCCATCCCTTGGTACACTTCAGTTAAGTCCTAAACAACTATCTTTCAGTGGTTCCGGTTCATAATTATTAAAATGATGCTTAAATTACAGTGGAAATTTCAATAGTAAAAACGATTCCTTCTACTTAGAACATTATACAGTAAAAAAGTAACAAAATATACAAACATGAATAATTAAACATACTAAGACATTAAGAAATAAAGAAGGATTATTAAAAAATGGAATTATTCAGAATATTTAGGTAATAAGCAAAGAAAAAAATACAATATAAAATTACAGTACATTAATACAAAAGATATGCATCAATACCTACATTTATAAGTTATTGCGCTATAACAAAAAATGCCTAAATTAACATAGCACCTCTCTCTAGAAGAGGTGGTCTGATGCATAAAAGGACATAGGAAAGCTTATGATAATAAATCACTAATACATTTAAAGAAGTTCTCTGCAAACCAACAATGACAACAGCAACAAAAATTAAACCAAACCATTCCTGGAAAAAAGTTCACATCTTCTCATGCAGTCCTCTATCTTTGTACTTTTGTTCTGAGAATAATTAGGATTATGTGGTATAATAAGAATCAGTCAGACACACATGCCTCTACTGAGGTGAGAATGGGAAGGAATCAGGCTGTACTGTGCTCCAATTACCTGCAAGCTGTCTCCACACTGGAAAGCAGACTTACTCACTGTGCTCCTCTTAACATCATTTTGTGAATTTTTGAGTGACTTCCTATGACAGCAGTGACAGGATTTCAATGACTAGGAGGCAGCCTGAGAAATTGCTAGCCTCTACTCTTTGATGAAGGTTTCTACATAATTTAGATCCATTTAACTTGGGGAAACTTTTTCGGAGTTATTGTGGTTGAATCTCATTCATTACAAATGCTATTAAAGCAAAAAAAAAAAAAAACAACAAAAAAAACAACAAAAAAACCCAAAAAGCAAATTGGTGCAGCCTGACTACCTCCCATTTCCCACATGCAATTACTGCCAGAGCCTATGTCTCCTTTCCCTGGCTCTCAAAAGCCTGGATGGCCATGTGAGATTACACAGCTCAGATGCTCCTCCTAATAGATTTTTTTTCCCCAGAATTTTGCCCGGTCTCCAAGAGGTTTCTGCATCTGGCAGAAACAAATCAGTTTCTCCCATTTTTGCCTGCCACACAGCTTTTTATAGGAAGCTCCTGAGTATTTCCCAGACACTTAGTGCCTTAGTTAGGGTTTCTGTTGCTGCAAAGAGACACTGTGACCACTGCAATTCTTTTAATGGAAAGCATTTAATTGGGGGTGCCTTACAGTTGGGAGGTTTAGAAAACTGTTATCTTGGCTGGAAGCATGGCAGTACTCAGGCAGATGTGGTGCTGGAGTGGTAGCTGAGAGATCTACATTCAGATGGGCAGGCAAAGAATGCCACAGTGGGCCTGGCTTGAGAATCAGAGATCTCAAGTGGCACACTTCCTCCAACAAAGCTGCACCTACTCAAACAAAGTCACACCCCCTAATAGTGGCACTTCCTATGGGCCTGAGGGGGGCATTTTTATTCAAACAATTACACTCAGTGACAATGGCTAAGGAGAGTATTAGTCCAGCATTATTAAAGCCAAACATCCCAGACGTGCTCCAGATCCGTTTCCTCCTCTTCAGTCTACAGTGCATCCTTCAAAAAAGCAGAACAAATTCCTCTCACCTCACTGTGTGTTAGCAGAAAAAATACAGTTTTTGGATTCAAACAGTTTGTGAGTAAAAATAGGATTTATTTAGCAGGACAAGTAGGGACTTTTCCAGGCACACTGGAGCATATGCAGTGCCTGCATATAGCTGCTATGTTTACCATGGCCTTTAGGCTATGAATCTGCCTCCTGGTTCTTCACCACTCCTTCGAGGAAAACCACTTCTTCTGCTTTCTTTCACAGGACCCAGACTGTCTCCACAGGTTCCATGGGGCTAAGGTATAAACCGCCCTTCTCATTGACTACTTACCTCACTCTAGTCATACACAAAACACTTCTACTTGATAAAAATTCCCTGCTCCAAAACACCCCTGGTCACCATACCCAAAATTAACCCCAAACAAAACACCTCAGAGAGACAAGCTGATCTCAATGTATAATTAACATAAGTCCCTACAGGAGAAAAGTCCTTTGCCAAGGCCATTTCATAAGTTTGTTATTATGAATCTCCACAAAGAAAACTTGAATAGTCTCTTTATCATTAAATATTGATAACTTCATCAGCCTAGCATCTGAAAATATAAATAGCAAAGCAATGTAAGAGAAATCATGTTTAAAAAGCATTAATGATCTTTTGGAAAGGAAATTATATTAATAATAATAATATTGTTATTTCCAAAGATAAGTCCAAATGAGAAATAGCTTTTCTACTATAAAAGCATATATGAAACTTATTTAATAACAATTGTCTGGAATTAACATATCAGTACATTCATTTGCAATTACTGGCTGTGGAGAATTCATAATTAACTTATAATCACAGTCTAACAGATAAGTGTGCATGTTCCAAGAGAAACTCCCACGTCTTTGAATGAAGGTTTTAATAATGAACTGTAAATGATTATCAGAAGCATAAAGCTTTAGAAAAGAAGCATTACACAAGTATATGCACAGTTTAGAAAGAAGAGAGACCATTTAGATCAGATCACCTTCTATTACGATAAAAATAAGAACAAGATACTCAGTTACGTATTAACTAGCCAAACTGCCAAGTGTGAGCTGGCTGCATCAATCTCTTGCTTCAGGAATGGTGACCTAAGGCAAACATAACGCATAGGCCTTTGTATATTCTGCTTGCTCGGTGGCTCCTGCTGGCTTATCAATGTGGAAGTGTTCCCAACCAGGTGGCAAATGCCACATTTCTGAAGACAGACCTTCCTCAAGCTGTAGGTTAAATAAAATCTGAGGCCCCGTTGCTGCAGATGGAGGAGTTACAGCCCCTGACTCCGTAGACATGCGGAGATGTTTGTGGAGATGCTCAGTTCAGAGGCAGCAAAAGAAGGAAGGCACAAGTGATTATGTGAAGTCTATGTGCAACTCAGTACTGCAGCATGGGTAACATCAGGACAGCGCGCCACATAAAGTCCTCAGTATGAACTTCTTCCTTAAGGTTACCAGAGGAGTCAGCCTAGACCAGGGACAGATCCAGACCCCCCCCCCCCCAGCTCTTCACAGCTTCCCTGACTTTTCCTATGCCTGGAATTGCAACATTATTGACTCACGCTTTCTGTTCACATGAGCTTCTAGCATCCCTCATAAAAACGAAAGCCAGCCATGTGAACGTCAGATCTTTAATGCAACTACCTCAAATACGCATTTCTAGTCCCTTACAATGCTTCATGAGGGAAAAAAAAATACTTATTTGCTTAAAGAAATTTGAGAAAGTTCTATATATTTTATTGCTTTTTAACATTGATAATAAAGGATATATTAAATAAAATCACTGAAAATCATATTGCAGGTAAAAGTTTTTTTTTTAATAATTTGTGATTTATTGAGTTCAACGTTTGCAGAGTTATTTTAACTAGGAAATAATGAGGAATGCTTTTAGCATCCAGAATGCTGCAGCAGGAACTCACAATGAATCATCAATGTCTGGGATCGTGAATAATGTGATCAGCAGCCAGGAAGCCAGGAATAGTTACTGGGTGGCTGGAGCCTTTGTCATAGCAAGTACATATTGAAGTAATAGTGACTGAGCAATATCAGCAGGGTCAGGATTTTCCTAGTAAGTGCAGCCAGATAGAGAAGGACAAAAACTCTACATTTCAGAACTTATAATATCTATTTCCTGGAAGAATCAGGTAAGGAACACATGGCATTTATGAGCAAGAAAACGTTTGATCAGATGATGAGCTAAACAATGTGTGTGTGTCCTTCAGTGGGATTGAGCTGAGCTTCAAAGTGTGAGTAGCACTTCAGGGTCACAGGGCCTTGTTTAAGCAAGAAAACAGTGAGCAAAGGGGAGCAGTTGATAAAGTGTGCCATGTCTGCACTGAAGGAAATGCCTGGAGCCACAACCAACCTGCTGCCATTGTGAGGCACTAAACCAGGGACCTGGACTACTCAACAGAAAATGCCTTGGGCAAGAACTGTCTTCCAAAAGCACAGCTAGGAGACACTGACAAGAACCTGATGTTATCAAACACGCTGATAAGACATCTGCCTCTGATGTTTCACCCACCAAGACCCTCCCATGTGTGTATGTTGCAATGTAAATCAGTTTATCTTATCTGGAATAGTAACTTCCATTCATATCTAGCTAATACCTAAAATATAGTAGGATTATTCATGATCTTAACTCTAGAAACTCAGAGTGAGATGGAAGAACTTGTTATATTTTCATTAAAAGGAAGAAGCACAAAGAAATAGTAACCAGGAAGTCTGACTTCAATATAAGCCTTCATGTTTTATAGAATTGTGAATTAATTAACCAATAAATTTGTTTCACCTGTGTCAAGATTTGAAGGCATAATAGTCATAAACTGAAACAATTAAAACTTAGCATTATTTCTACCATACTTTTAACAACTATGACTCATTCTAGAAACTAATTTGAGGATTTAACCTTGATAGCACAGTTCAAAAAACACAGGCCTGTGAAATTACTAAAGAGGCTAAATTATACTTATTTTACATAAGTTTACTAAGAGACTGAAATATCTTAATTAACTCTCCAATTATAAGGTAGTTTAGCACAATTATGAGAGTACACAAATAATTAAAATCCTAGAGCTTTCTTGTCTTCCCACATTTGGTTAATTTAATTCTTTAGATTCAATTCTAAAAAATAACCCCATAAAAGGTTTGTGTTTGGGGGTAGATAAATATAACAAGAGTCTTAGTTAGGGTTTCTATTGCTATGATGAAACACCATGTCCAAAAAGCAAGAAGGGCTTACTTGACTTATACTTCCACATCACTGTTTATCATCAAAGGAACTCAAAGAGGGCAGGAGCCTGAAGACAAGAGTGAGGCAGAGGTCACGGAGGGGTGCTCCTTACTGACTTACTCATCATGTCTTGCTCAGCCTACTTTCTTATAGAACTCAGGACTACCAGCCCAGAGAAGGAACCACCCACAATGGGATGAGCCCTCCCCCAAAAATCACTAATTTTAAAAAATTCCCTACAGCTGTATCTTATGGAGGCATCATCTCAATTGAGGTTTCCTTTCTTCAAATAACTTTATGTCAACTTGACACAAAGCCAGCCAAGACAATTGACACCTTCACAGCTTGACACACAACACTGTTAAACCATAATCTTTTCTTTCGTATTCTTCCCTGAGCTTATACATTAATATCAATATTAAAATATGAACATTCCAAATTTTAGAAGTGTCACAGTCTTTAAAAATGCAAACACTTTTTAAAAATTCAGTCTCTTTAAAACAGTCATTCTCTTTTAAATCCAAAGTCTTTTAAAATTCAGAGACCCTCAACTGTGGGCTTCTGTAAAATCAAACTTTGAACAGTTCCTTGCTTCAAATGGGAAAAACCAGGGCAAAGTCACAGTCAAATCAAATCAAATCAAATTCCAAACGTGTAAGTAACTCAAAGACCAATGTTTGAGATTCACTTACCATCTTCTGGGCTCCCCCAAAGGGCTTGACTCACTTCTCCAGATCTGCCCTCTGCAGGACACACAGCATGCCTTCTAGGCTCCAGATGGCTTTACTACACTGACGCTACTGGCCTTGGTGGTCATCTCATGGTACTGGCATTTCCAAAATGCTGGGGGCTTCTGCTAAAACTGGGACGCACTTTCACCAACAGCCTCTCATACGCCCTCTCATGGTGCCAAGCTTCAACTTCTTTGCATGACCCCTTCAACCCTGGGCTTTCAACTGCCCCTGAGGCTGCACCTTGACAAGTAACCTCTCCTAGTCTCCCAGTTTGCGAGGCCACAGCTGCTCCGCATAACAGCGTCATGCCTTGAAAACCAGCATAGGTGACTGTTACACTCTCAAGTTTGGCTGCCAACTCAAGGTACAACCTTGGCCACTTCCAGAACACAGCTTCCATGTGATGCCAGGAACCACTTCCCAGAAGATTTCACCTCAACAAAGTTGCTCTCTCTCTTACTTTTTATTGATTCAGTGTAAGTTTCATATCATCACCCTAGTCCTGCTCGTCTCCCTGTTCGCTCAAATCCGCCCTTCGCCCTTTCAACTTACACCGCCGCAACCATTCTGGAAAAAGCACAAAGTCACCTTTGAATCCTCATCTTCCAAACACTTGAAGCTGTCTCCAGTTCTGTAATCCAAGAGCCATGTGTAGTCCATCAGTATAAGATATCAGCTCCGGGCTGCCAAATTAGGCAAAGTATCTTTTACCTCGTGGCTAAAACCCATACAGATGTAACCCTACCCAGTAGGCAGAAGGATTGAAGGATCCTTAGCCCAAATGACACAGAATATGGAGTCCTACACTTCTCTCAGTATTGACACAGTGCTTGGACACTGGACTTGTTTTCCTCATTTTAGCACACAGCTTTTCTTAGCTCCATCACATATTAAACTCGGGTTTAGAAATAGGGATGTAGCTGAGTGGTACAGCACTGTCCCAACACACATGATCAATGCATAGCACCACTCAATGGACTAATAACTAAAACTGTATTCAAACCCCATCACAGTGGTTGGAATTCTGAAGCTTCTCACATGTGTCCTTGAGGCTTGAAATCCCAACTCTTACTCGAATCTTATTACTGATCACAGCACCTGAACATTCTTAGAAAACTAAGATCAACTTCTGTGTTTAATTTAACCCCTACTATTTATGTTGCTTTTTATATGTTCAGATATATTTGAACATACATATCAAATATAATTTCTAAATTTATTTTCATATTTATTCCCAAGAGCCTTAAGGAAAGCAGAAAACCCAGGGTTAAATATTAATACAACTTGTACACTTAATTAACATTTATAACATAAGCACTTAAATATGAATCTTCCATCTCTGAGTTTATAATTATAAATGTCCCTGCATTCTTGAAACCTATTGGTCACACAAAACCTCCTTTCAGATTGTAATTCCAGATTCCTATGTCTTCATTTGCCTACCCCTGCTGCAGATAAATTACCCATGTTCCTTTAGGTCAAAGTTTTCTTAAATCCAAAGATTTGATGGATGTTCTTTAAGTGATCTTAAAGACAAATAGTTTCCCTTCTCAAAAACTTGAAATGGCTTAAAAATTCATAGAATGAACATGGTTCATAAAGAAGTATGCAAGTTGTTGAATGCATGTTTAAACGGAGTGCTATGATGAAGACAAATGTGTTACCAGATAACAAAGAGACAATGAGAGTCAATGCTGTGCCAGGATAAACTGTAAATGTAAGACTAGAACAACTGCATTTATATTTTGAATAATCACCTAGGATCACCCTCTATTTTCATCTATATTTCTGTTTCAAGATATTGTTAATGTTTTGTTGATCTTCTCCTCTTTGCTTAATTCTTAGAGACAGCACAGATGTCTATAAGATACAGGGTATGAGTGTGAGAATTCAGTAGCAAAAACATGGGTTCTAGAGTAAGTCTGCTCCCATGATAATTCCCACACTACCATCAGTAACTATGACCTTTAGTGAGTTGCTTAACCTCTCTATCTCATTTTTTTTTTTTGAAAAATGGATCTGTTAATGGTGCATTCTTTCAGAGAGTCATTTTGAAGATTGGGTTATTAATAGATTTGAAGTACCCAGAATAACACCTCCCTACAGAACTGCCCAGCTAATCTTCTGCTACTATATACACAGAGAAACAAGAAACTTAGACCCCCAAATCTTTGGATGGACCCTTAAGGCTTGATAGACAAAACTGAAAACAAGATGATTTCAGAAATCTCATTCTATTAGTTACTATGGGGTGTCTTTCTGTCCCTTCCTGCATACAGTGAATGTAAATAATTAGTTTTCTGCTGGAGAAAGATCTAATACTTTGGTTCTAAAGGGCTGATTTCAATACTGAGATCTGGTTACCACTCATTCTCTTGATTGGTTAATAAAAGTTGTTGATGGCCAATTAGCTGGGCAGAAAGAGTATATGAAGGTGGGATATCCTGAGATGGAAACAGGAACCCTGCGTTTTACACAGAAGAATCTCTTTTTCCACCAAGAGACATGGAAGCAGACAGACATGTTTGAGAGTTCTGGAAGGTAAAAACAGGCCACTTAGCTTTTTGGGATTAAGTGGTCCAGGTTAATTTAAGTTAGATAGTTGAGAGTCTGTTCAGCTAAGGGCTAAGCATTTAAACATTAAAAAGTCTTGGTGTATTTAATTATTCGGGAAAGGGCCAAGGCAGCCTATAGGCCTCCAGTCAAAGCAATCCAAGCCCATAAACTTCCCATCAAACCATGATGGCTGTCTCTCCAGGCCGCTGGCAATTCTGCTGGTCTAATGTAATAGTTTATAATTATTAATAAGTATCCAGCAGCTAATTCGCCAGTTTTGCCACCAGACCATACTGGCATGCAGGCTTCTAAGGCAAGTCAGGCCTGCTGATCTCCTGCCAGGCCGCTGGCTGCTCCACCTGCCTAATATAATAACTTATAGTTATTAATGAAGATATTAGTTAACAGAGTTTAGATTGCAGGTGGAGAAAGGCACCCTTGGTCCAGGACTTTTTCCCCAGGACAAGCTAGGCCACCAGTTAAGGTTAGTCAAGCCTTAGCTGCTCTGCTGGCCTAATCTGACAGTTTATACTTATTAATAAATACAATTGATAATTAAATTGCAGTTTCAGTTTTCCATGGGAAAGTCTTTTTAATCTAATAAATATGTGTGTTTCTGTGCTGTTTGTTAGAAGAAAGCAGCCAGTGACTTAGATTCAAAGCAGGAATCTTGAATTTCTTGTAGAAGATGAGGTGACATCCTAGTGAATTCTGTCTCTGCTGACTTAAGCACAACTGCCAACAAGTTAAAGATCTGTAGTGAAGACGATTTCTTGCATTTTCATTGTCCGTTTTGTAAGCTTACTGTATGAGGCAATTCATACAGAAGCTAAGAAAATTAATTAAAGACACTGTGTCTTGTCCTTCTAGGTTCTTTCTTTTTAATGGGAAAATTAGTTCTCCACATCAGTGTCAGATTCTACAGAATCCTTGCTGTTACTTCTGTTCACTGATTCACCTTCGCAAAAGCTGGGCCTGGAATAAGAAACATCCTAATGGATTATACCTTTCTGAATTACAGTATAACTTGTAAAAATGAAAACATGAAGCATAGTTTGATGGCTGAATTCATGCTATTCCTATATCGTCACATTAAAATATGACTATAAATGAACCTGTCCCTATGATATCATGTATTCCATATTATAAGTACAATATAAAATAAGTAAATGCAAGTAATAAGAATTTAATTAAAGAGGTATAAAACAAAAAGAAATGATGCAAACAGTACATGAATGAGAAGCCTTCATCAAGTCTGTGGTGGAGAGTGTAGTGACCCACCATTGCCACATGCCAAGTACTCTAAGCAGATTATGTGGTAACATTGGGAAAGGCTGATTTAACTGGTTCATTTCAGACTTCAAAAAGCTGTATTGAATATCCAATGGCAAGGTTCCTGCTCTGATAAACTCTTCTTATCTAAATATCTGCCTTTCTTCTAATTGCCATTGACTCCACTAGCCCTGACGACAGTGGCTGTGCATCTGATTGAAGATAAACTCCTGGGCCTGTTTTCCAAATTCATTGAAGAAAACCTTTGAATTTGTGACTGAACAGAAGATATTCATCATACAGTCTTCATTCAGTTGCCAAGGGTGCAGAAAGTAGGTCATGGTGGCTCTTGCTGGAGTTGAGCCTCTCTAATTTTGTTTTGTTTGTTTAT
The DNA here is from genome assembly GCA_907164525.1 of Lophiomys imhausi. NCBI lineage: Eukaryota > Metazoa > Chordata > Mammalia > Rodentia > Muridae > Lophiomys > Lophiomys imhausi. The sequence goes on from CAJQZJ010031840.1 coordinate 5,952,813, forward strand.
TTTAAAATAGCAGAATGTATTTTTTGAAAATTTTATATATGAGTTTTATATCTCCACCATTTATTTCCTCACTATTCTCCTTCAAACCCCTCCTACGTTTCCCCTACTACTGTTCTCTCTCAAATTAGTGGCTCCTTTTTCTTAAATTATTAATGTTTTGTATAAACACACACACAAAAAAAATAATTAAATACAAACAGCCATTTGGTATTACTGTGTGTATATGTTTCTAAGGGCTGATCACTTTGTGTTGGACAAATACTTTGGGGGTTTGCCCCTTGGGAAGACTGGTTCTTCCTCTCTCAGGAGTCATTATTCACCTTTTGCTCTTCATGGAGGACGGTTTCTGAAATTTCCCCCACTCACGTTAGCATGTCAACTGGTATTGTCTTTGTTCACATCTTGTTTAAGTGACCATATTACTTATATTTCATGGGTTCAGCTTCTCTGTCAGAAGAAGGTATACTCTTGCAGCAGATGTCATGTCCCTTCGGGTCTTACAGTCTTTTGCTCTGTCTTCTGAGATGTTCCCTGAGCCTTAGGTGCAGTGATTGTGGGGTAGCTGTCTGAGTTGAGACTGACTGGGAAACATGGGCAGCTGTTTTCTGTGTTTTGACAAGTTGTAGATTTCTACAATGTTCACCATCTCCTGCAAACAGAAGTCTCCTTGATGAGGGGTGAGATGAGTGGAATAAGGTTAAGTATTTAGAGCGCAGTTTGAAATCATAAATGTTTAGTAACGTGGTTGTAGTAGGTTCTTCTCTAGGTTCTAATGCCTCAACAGTCATAGTTAATTTGTTAGGTTTATCACATCAGGTAGGCATGGATTCCCCCTATTTAGCAGACCTTAATTCAATTAGATACCTGTCTATCAGCTCCCCCCCCCGCAAGATATGAGTGCCATTATTACACCTTTAGGGATATCTTGACAGGCCAGTTGTCGTGGTTTGTAGGTATCACAGCTGGGTATGACTATTTCTTTCTTTTTTCCCTTGACAGCTACCACACACCTTTAGAGATTTTTTTAAATGTTTATTTATTACTTCAAGTTACATCTCCATCACAGTGCCCTCTTTCAACCCCTCCCAGTACCACCCTCCCACCCTCTACCCCATCTCCCTTCTATCCTACTCCTCCAGAGTGAGGTGTCCCTACGTATCAGTCCCGCGCCCGAAGTAAGCAGTCATATAAGGGCTAAGAGTTTCCTCATATACTTGGGGCCTACATGGGAGCACCACTAGGGCAAAGTGTCTCATTAACAGGTAACAAAGTGTGTGTTCCTGATCCTTTTGGTGCATTGGTTGTAGTATAGTTATCCTATACTGTATGGGTAAAATCCAATTATAGGTGAATAGATGCCATGTGCATCTGTCTGAGTCTGGGTTAGCTCAATCATGATGAGCTTTTCTAGTTACCTCCATTTGGCTGCAAGTTGCATGATTTTGTTGTTTCTGATGGTTAAGTAGTATTCCATTGTTTCGATGTATCACAGTTTTTTGGGTTTTGTTTTTGTTTTTTTGTTTTTTTTTTAAATCTATTCCTCGGTTGAGGGACATCTGGCTTGTTTCCAGTTTCTAGCTATTACAAATAAGGCTGCTATGAACATAGATGAGGAAAAGTCCTTGTGGTTTGGTGAGGAATCATTTGGATTTATACCCAGAAGTGGTATAGCTGGGTCATGAGGTAGTGTTATTCTAAGATTTCTAAGATATTGCCACACTGATGTCCATAGTGGTTGTACAAATTTCCACTCCTACCAGCAATGGAGGAGAGTTCCCCTTTCTCCACAACCTTGCCAGCATGTGCTATCATTGAGTTTTTGATATTAGCCATTCTGAGATGAGAGATGAAATATCAGAGTCGTCTTGAGTTACATTTCTCTAATGTAAGGGTGCTGAGCATTTCTTCAAGGATAGAATCCCTTCTATTAGGGATTCCTCCTTTGTGAATTCTCTGTTTAGCTCTGTTCCCCATTTTTGATTGGATTATTTGGTTTCTTAGCATTTAATTTCTTGAATTCTTTGTAAATTATGAATATTAGCCCTCTGTCAGATGTGGGGTTGGTAAAGATCTTTTCCCAATCTGTAGGTTGCTGTTTTGTTCGAATGACAGTGTCTTTTGCCTTACAGAAGCTTTTCGGTTTCATGAGGTTCCATTCATTGATTGTTGGTCTTAGAGCCTGAGCTGTTGGTGTTTTGTTCAAGAAGTTGTCACCTGTGCCAATGAGTTTGATGCTTTTTCCCCATTTTCTCTTCTATTAGATTTAGAATGTCAGACTTTATGTTAATGTCTTTGATCCACTTGGACTTAAGTTTTGTGCAGGGTGATAAGCATGGGTCTATTTGCATTCTTTTACTTGTTGACATCCAGTTAGACCACCACCATTTGTTGAAGATGCTGTCCTTTTTCTCTTTTATTGTTTTGGCTTCTTTGTCAAAAATTAAGTGACCATAGGTATGTAGGTTCATTTCTGGATCTTCAATTCAATTCCATTGATCAACAGGTCTGTTTTTATAGCAGTGCCATGCTGTTTTTCTTACTATTGCTCTGTAGTATAGTTTGAAATCTGGGATGGTAATACCTCCTTATTTTTTTTTTTTTATTGTACAAGATTGATTTAGCTACTCTGGGTTTTTTGTTCTTCCATACAAAGTTGAGAATTGTTTTTTCCAGGTCTGTAAAGAATTGTGGTAGTATTTTGATAGGAATTGCATTGAATCAGTATATAGCTTTTGTTAGGATGACCATTTTTATTATGTTGATCCTACCTATCCATGAGCATGGGAGATCTTTCCATCTTCTGATGGCCTCTTCAATTTCTTTCCTCAAGGAAGGGGCATCTAGGTCAGAGCTAGCTCCATTTCCCCATGCCCTGTGTCTGAATGTGGTATCTTTAACAATAGGGACTTACCTTCAAATTCTGGGAGGTAACCAAAGGCAGTGCCAATAGTCTATGTTTTTGGAGTTTCTTGAACTCCCTTGAATAACTGGAAAGGTTTTTTCTCTTGTCTTTTACTGGGGATTTTTCATATAGCCTATGGCTCCTTGAAGGAATGCTATCACCCCAATTATCATATCTTCACTTATGTAATTTAAGTTAAAACATAAAATAATAATTCCCTATGGATTTTTCATATATCATTTTTATTCCTCCTCCCTTCCTTTTCCTTTGTACTATCCACCCTGCCTCATTCCCAGTTAAATCCCCTCCTCTCTTTTCCAATTCTTCCTTATAGCACCTGTGACCTGCTGGCCCCTTCTTTAGACCACTCCCTTCCCATGGCCCCTTTCTATTTTTCTGGTTTCTGTAGTTATTCTAGGTTGCAAACTCAATTATAAATATTTGGAACTAAGAACCACACTTAATAGAGAATATGTGCTGTTGGTCTTTGTGGTGATTTGAATGGGAATGGTCTCCATAGACTCAAGTGTTTGAATACTTTCCCATAAGAAGTGGTACTATTAGGAGGTGTGACCTTTTGGAGTAGGCATGGCCTTGTTGGAGGAAGCATGTCACTATGGGAGTGGGCTTTGAGGTCTCATATGCTCAAGCTATTCCCAATGTGACACACAGTCTCCTGCTGCCTGTGGATCAAGATGTAGGACTCTCAGCTCCTCCAGCATCATGTATGTCTGCCTGCATGCTGCCATGGTTCTTGCCATGATAGTGTGGCTGAACCTCTGAAAGTGAAAGCAAGCCCCAATTAAATGTTTTCCATTATAAGAGTTGTCATGGACATGGTATGTCTTCACAACAATAGAAACTCTAACTAAGACAGTATTTCAGGGTACAGGTTACCAGACCTAGCATATTTTCCAGTTCTATTCATTTACTTGCCAATTTTATGATTTCATTTTTTTCATTGCAACTGAATAGAATTCTGATATAGATATGTATTTCATTTTCATTAACCCAGTCATCAGTTGAAGGAGATTTAATGTGTTTCCATTACTTTGCTATTGTGAATTGAGCAGCAATGAACTTGGCTGAGCAAATATTTGTGGAGTAGGACTTTGAGTCCTTTGGGCATATGCCAAGGAGTGGTATAGCTGGTCCTATGAGGGATAAAGCCTCTGGCTTATATGGAGTCTCTATGGCATTATCTCACGATCCTTGGTGGTCTCGAGGGTCCACAAGATTTCTCATGATGTTCAGCGGTCCTGTTACTTCTCATGGCAAATGACGTCATCTGTGTGGTTTGCGAGGTTTTAGTCATGTCCCTTAATCAAGGCGGTCCATATTTTCATCTCTGTAGTATTCCAGTTTTTGCCAGTCCAAATCCCTATGTGCTACTAGATGCTAAGCTGAAAGGTCTAACTTCTACCACACTGGACCAATTTGCAATCAAACTAAAATCCTGACCAGTGTTTGGGCTTTTGCTTGCTTGTTTTTGCTTTTTATTTTGTTTTGTTTAAGACAGGGTTTCTCTGTGTCTTGGCTGTCCTTAAACTGCCTACTTCTGCCTCCCTAGTGCTGGGTTTAAAGGCATGTGCCACCACCACCACTGGACCTCACCACCATTCCTTGTCAGTTGTTTTCTTAATCTGAACCATTGTCATCGGAATAAGATGAAATCTCAAATTTAATTTAAATTTTGTTTTCCTAATTGTTAAGGATGAAGAATACGTTAGAGATATTTCTGAACTATTTATATTTCTTCTTTTGGAAATTCTATGTTCAAGAAACATAAACAACTATTTAATTGTGTCATTTTTAACTCTTTGTTTTTTTTAAGTTATTCATGTGATCTACACATTAATCATCACCAAATGTGTAGCTGTCCAAGATTCTTTCCCATTCTGGCAACACTGAATATTTAACTGAATTTTGTTACAATAATAGAATCCTCAATACTAGAAGGCCCCTTCCATGTCATCTGGAGGAATTTATTTAAGTTACCTGGTAGATTTTCTAAAGAAGAAGCTATTCAAATATTACAGATTATGCCACCTCCTGAGAACCCATCACAGTCCTAGTTTTCTTCAGATCCTTATTCTTCCAAAATAGCTTGTTGGCACAGACGCTTGGCCAACATGGTCCATAGTAAATTTCCATTAGAGAAATCAGTTTGAAGGAGTCTCAAAGCAGAATCTAGAAGAATGGCATTCTATTTTTTATGTATTTTTTGGAAACTTCTTACAGATGAACAATGAATTCTGATTATATAACCACCATCCACATCTTACTCCTCTTGGACAATCCCATTCGTGTCCTTACCTCCACTCCCCCATCTCTCATTCTTGCTTTTTTTCTCTACGTCATAACCCATTGAGGCCAGTTGCTGTTGCCTGTACTGCCATGAGTGAAGTCCCATCTACTGGAGCTTCATGGACAACCTACCATGGGCCATACCTCTGAAGGAAAACAGTCTCTCTGTCCTCTAGCAGCCACCTCCTTAATCCAAAGATGCCTCACAAAACTTTAATGTGAATTTAACAGCTTGTAGTCTTTTCCCCTAAATAACAAAATTTTCTATTATCTGTCAAATAACCAAAGGGGGGGGGGAACACCCTCCCCACCTTCTGGGGATAGGATGTTGTTCTCTTAAAATGACTTCCTGCTGATTTGGGATGTAGTAAACCTGTTTGGGGCCCAAATAAGAATGGAAAAATGGTTAAAAATGTTAATAGAATCATTTGATGTTCAGTCCTTTTGTGCTCAGCTATTTAGATGTCCTAAGAAGTTCATACACAGAAGCTGATCTTCAGAGCTTTACTGAAGATCTGGCTGGAGTAGTCTGTGGAGCTGAACGATCTTAGCAATTTTGAGTTGTTGTGGTTGTAGACTTTTGAGAAAACTGCTATTGAGGAAGTCTGCAAGGCTGGATCATCTGAGCCATTCCTCTTCTTTGGTGTCTGATCTGTTTTCTGCTGAGGTTTCCCTTGTCCAGTTGTCCCTGGATTCCTTGAATGGATGCTTTAAATCTCCTGGAAAGATAAGAACAGAGCCCTGCCCTAATCCTAACTCTGGGACAATTACCTTTTTTTTGGGGGGTCAGGTAATATTTTTCCTGGAGCAAATTTGGTTTTTTGATAATATATAAAGTATTACCTTTCAATCCGGATTAAAGAAGAAATTATTTTGATATTTTGGAGCTAAACAAACCTTTAGTGTAT
>CAJQZJ010031840.1:5973929-6029823 GCA_907164525.1 Lophiomys imhausi
ATATAGACCTTTAAACTCATGGAGATGGTTAGATAGTAGAATGTTAAAGTCAGGGGCCAAATATGTATAAACTGGACATTGGGAAGGTATACTGGGCCATTTAACTCTCATAAATGTGGCATATTTATATCTGTTGTTTTGTATAATACTTACTGTTATAAGAGAAGGAACCATCTGTTGGACTGAAAGGGGAAACTTCTCGGGAGAAGATGGTGGAAGGGCGGGATAGGAAGGGGGAATAGGGAGGGGTTTGTTACTGAGATGTCACTTGAAGAAAAAAATAAAGTATTTAAAAAAAAGAGATAAGGGATAGAATACAGTTGGTAAAGTGGGCAAAGGGAATAGTGGAACGCAAAGTGTTAAATGGGGTGGGGAATAGGAGGGAAGAGTAAAGGAGGGAATATGAGAGGTATAGCCAACATTAAAGACCCTTGAAAAGTGATTAAAACCTAGTACTGTAAAAGCTTCTTAAAATATATACATATACACTTATAAAAAGAGTTTAAAGAGAATTATCCTACAACAGAGGAGCAAGGAGGAAGAGAGGAGGGAGGGAGGGAGGGAGGGGAACAAATTCTCTCTATAGGTTTTCAAATAAATGCCCAGTCAGTGCCTGGAACGACTTACTCCTTTGGAGTTATTGGTCAATGGGGTCTCATGGAGACACCACATCCTCAAGTTAGAGGACAAGGAGACATTTTTTCCCTCATGGAAAGCTTCGTTCCTACTGACTAGCTTTCAAAGTGCTGGAAGGTTCCATGCATGCAGCTTAAGCAGGGGTTGGAGTGTGGAGGAAGTCATGAATAGTGTTATCTAGTTGTGAACACAACTAGTTGAGGAGCTATTTCCAACTGGTGACTTCTAGGGTTAGTGACAAAGTTAGTTTTCTTCAGGGATGTGGGCCATGAGATGCTTCCCAGGGTCTACTCCATGGCCCAACTCTCATATACATAGTGGCAGTTATAAGTGGACTCAGTGGACTTAAAGAAAAGAGCAAATGAAATTGGGAGGAAAGGGTAGTGAGGAAGTAGGGAAGGAGTTGGAATGGAAGCAATGGGGGATATATTTAATCAAAACATATTATGTGCATATATGAAATTCATGAACAATAAAAAGCTAAAAAACCATGGCTATAATAATTGTGATGCTATTTTCTAATATCTTTTAGTTATATGCAGTAGCTAGAATTAGCTAACAAATTTATTTTTTCACTTAGAATGTTGGATACTGATTTGACATGTTTTCCAAAAAAATTATTTTTGAAATTAGTAATTCTTTTTATCAGTCACAATTTTCCACTAGTAGGTTGAGCAAGATATGAAGATTCTGTTAGTTTGTTTAGTGTATTCATATCACTTATTGATGGGAAGGGTAGTTCTCAATATTTACTACATCTGATGGGAAGAGAATTTATATTGCCAATGATTATTCACTTACACCATGGCGTTCATAAATTTTATTCCCTGTAATATAAAGTGTTTTCAAATAGCTATTTTATTCTATTATAAAAATTATCTTAAGTTGTGAATGTGGTATTTGTATGTATATATGTATGTATGTATGGGTTTGTCATTGAACATATGTGTTGGTGTGGGTGCATGTGTTTATGCATAAATGTGAAGGCTGGAGGCTGGAGCTGCTGTCTTCCTTGTTGCTCACAACCCAATTATTTTAAGACAGGGTCTCTCACTGAATCTTGAGCTTACCAATTGGCTAGACTGACTGTCCAGCTAGATCCAGGGATCTGCTTGTCTCTGAATTTTCAGCACTGGGATTACACTTCTTTTTATATAAATGCTAGGGATCTAAGCTCAGGTCCTCATTCTTGCATGACAAGCCCTTTGCCAACTAAGCCGTTCCTCCAACCCCCTAGTTATTTCATATTTTACAAGAGTCCTGTAAGTTGGTTATTATTATATTTACCTTCATTTTAAGATCAGAGAAATGATGTGAGTTGTTCAACGGTTTGAGTCAGTTTTTGAAACAGGAATTCAGTCTCTACCTACTGGTCCATCATACCTGCTGGTTTTGCATGCAGCTTTCTTGTCAGGTTTCTTGCAAGGATATCTATGAGGCAGGTGGAAGTAAAGGTTAGCATGAGGAATATCTCCCTTTCTTTTCTGTGCAAGCCATTGTGTGTGTGCACAGCTTGCCGTGCTGGACCAGCAGCTTCTTTGGGAACAGAGAATGGAACCCAAACAAATATCTCCTTTGGAGGGAAACTCTCTGTGGCTGAGATTCCCTTTCCATCATAAAATTATCTTCCTCTACTTCTGCTATGTCTTATTGCTATGGATAAATGCAAGAAGATTTGATTCATGATACAAATCCAGCATCGATTAGCAAAATACTCAGAAACTGGACAGATTCTCAAAAGACTTTACTACTCTGAATCAAATAAATACATGGAATATAATTTTTAAAGAAAATTTACTTTTCAACAATGGAGAGGGAAAACTGAAGATGTGAAATACATTTGAAATTAATATGCTAATATTCTATTGTAATTTAGTGACCACCATGCACTGCCTGTTGGTTTCTTTTGTGGAGAAGACCATTGCTTCCCACTCCCTTCCCTAGGTGATGGCAGCCAGAGTCTGACCAGAAGCCACACTTGGCTGCTGTGAGGCTGTCAGGATGATCTAGGGATCAGTCCCCTTGCAGCTCTATGGCTAGCACAGTTGGGAAGGCTCTTCTGCAGAGTTTCTGTGCTCCTCTCTGTGCGGAGGGAGATGTTTACTCTCTGTTCTGCATGCTCAGCCTCTTACTTCTCAGAAAAGACTGTGTCAGAGAATGCCACCCACCTGCAGAGGGACACAGGGAACTCGCCGTTGAGGAAGGGGACCGGTGGGGACACATATTGAAATGTCTCCCTTTCTCATTTCTGACCATTTTGAAATGTAGCCAGAAATCATTTCAGCTCACCAGGCCACTCTTTCTGGGCCTGTATTAAATCTCTTATCATCTGGAAGACAAACAACCTTTATCTCTGTTATTATCCACAATGCTTCTTTTCTAACACATGTGTAGACAAAGATTGCATCTTGTTCAAGCTGTGTGTCCTGGGGAAAGCCACTTAAGCTCTCTAAACTTCAGTTTGCCACCTGTCATAATTTACCTATAGGATGATTATATAGGTTAAAGATAGTATATGTAAAATGCATACCAGCCTCTGAATTGAATCTGCTCTAATTTTCTATGAAACATTTTCTTGACCGATGGAGTTAGAAAACGTGTCAGGTTGAATTTACTGAGCATAGTTTTCTGCCCTTTCTGCCTCCACTTTCTTCGACTGTAACAGCAGTTTCTCCCCCTAAAGGGGGATGCACTTCCATAGCCTGTTGACTTTCAACTTGTCCACAGCTTACTTTTATAATTTTACTTTTGATATTTAGTTATGTGTCTCTGTGAATATATATCGCATGTGTGCATGTACTCACAGAGGTAGAGGGTTGGAGGATGGAGAGGACTTCCATTCCCCTGGAGTTGGAGTTCCAGACAGGTGTAAGCCGCTCAATGTGATGCTGAGAACTGAAGTTGAGTACTCTGGACGAACAGCAGCACCCATGCTCATCCATCTCTCCAGGCCCAGGATCCTTGGCTCACTATCCCACAGTTTAATCCAGCCTCGTATGTTAGAGCAAATGTCTGAGAAGTGCTTCATACCTTTGACTTATCACCTGGCCGTTGGAGGACTTGAAGCACGTGGACCAAAGTGTCTCAGGGGACTCAAACCACTGCAAAACAAATGTTTCCTTTTCTGAATTCTTGAGATTTTTGTGGTTATTGTATAGCAAGCCAGAGTGATTACAATTAATAATCACAGTTTAGTGGATTTTTTTATAAGCAATTAAATTAAAAAATTACTTTACTTGTATAGATGTTTTGTCTGTAGGTGTTTCTTTGTGCCACTCACATTCCTGGTGCTCACAGAGGCTAAAAAGGAGTATCAGAACTTCTGGTAAAGGTATAGATGGTTATGATCTTTAGTTATTCCTCTAAAAGAACATTATTCCTCTAAAAGAGCAGCCAGGGCTCTTAACCACTGATCCACTTTGCCAGCCTCCTTGTTGTGTGGCAAAACTTCTCCTGGGGAGATGCAACACACACATATACTCACTCAAGATAGGGATCCCAAGACAGAGCAAAGAACAGACACCAAGAAAGTCAATTTTGTAAAACCAATGAGTTTTACAGGGATGAAGAGTTGCTCACAGGATCAGGAATGACTCAAAGACATCTGAATCATCAAAGTCCACCCCAGAATATGCAACAGCTCACAAAACCTGGGAACCTGGAGCACACTGTGCGGCCTACAAACAACTCAACAAACTGGAGAGTCTCCTGTCCAAGGGACTCAGTTGGTCAAAAATGCTTCCCGGAAGCTTGGATGGTTTGTGCTTCTTCCAGACAGATGGTGAGATCTGAACAATCTTAGTAGCTTGTCTTGTCTCAGTCTTCTTTGTCCCTTAGCTCAGTTCATCTGAGAGACACTCTCAGTTTTCATGGCTTAGTCTGGCAGGGAGAGGCCTAGTAAATTTGAACAGTTTCATGGATTTTCTGAAGTTATTTTGAGTTGTTTACCTTCCTGTTTAAAGAGCTTCCTTGAAGGACTGAATGTTTCAATCTCAGAGAAAACTGTTACACAACACCCCTTCAGTAGACTTTTAATTCTAACTGATCTTTAATAGAAAGAGTCAATTAAAGTACATATATTCTACCCATAAAAAAATCACATCACTGGGAATGCCAGAAGATAAAGCCTTTATCTATGCTGATGTCATTAGAAAACTACCTTCTAACTGACTAACCTCACAGGTATTTGAGAATGTGCACAGAGCCCTGAACTTCGTGAGAACACTACAAATAGTTTGTGCACAGTCATGTGAACTTAAGAGGCCATAATACCCTCTGCATTTGCAATCTGGTTCTGGATCCCTGGTCCAGGAAGCCTCTGCAGAAGACTGAGAGCAACAGAGCTCTAAAAGTCTGTAGCTTTGGAAAAGTCTGATTCTCAGAATGATATAGGACCAAAGGTAATGACTTCACTATATATTTTGGTCTGTTCTTAGCTGATGTCCTCAGATTGTTAAGTCTAAGAGTATGCACATGATAATTATAATTTAATACATGTAACTGGTTAGAAATTAGCATATGTCATCTTATATGCCATTTTCTCTTTTTATATGTATAAATTATATATCCACATAAAAGTGTTCAATAAGAGAAAGAATGGCATGGACCATGTTTGTAAAGACGTTAGTGAAAAAAAAAAAAACAAGTAGATTTTTTTGGGAAATGCTGGTTGACCTCATCCAGTTTGTGAGTGCCCTGAAGGGACCTTTTTGCAGGTTGACCCAAATGAAGATAATTTTCTCTCTTTTCCAGTCCTTGAGGGAATACATGATCATCTTCTGCATTCAATTTGATACTCAAACTGGAACTTATGTTCTAAATGTTCTGGCTCTTAGATACCTGAACTTAAAACAGAACTATAGATTGAGTCTTTAGGGTGTTACAGGTGGAAATCTCTCTCTCTCTCTCTCTCTCTCTCTCTCTCTCTCTCTCCTCTCCTCTCCAGTGCATGTAAATATTCAGGAATATGCAATATGTTGCACACACACTCACAAATACACAAACACATATATGAATATATTCTATGGATTAGAATATGTGTTGACAAAGGGGTATTGACATCAGCATGTGAGTTTTTGCACAAACTAAGGTGAAAGACATCCACTTTGGCTAAAATATGCTTATTCTTATAACATTTTTGGTAAAAAAGCTGCCTAGAAGTAAGACAGACTTTCTGTGGTAAGAGGCACAAAACATTAGTTTAGAATTCTGGTGGTGTTTCTTCTCTATTACCCGCAGAGTGAGAATATCCTAGAGATAGTGGGGGTTTAATTGGACTACTTAGATCTTTGTTAAACACCTTTTACATTCTCCTCTTTTCCAATTGCAACTTTGAATTATAGCACTTGCATTAAATGCAAATACAGTAAAAAGACTCAAAGTAACTCATCAAGTTTCCTTTGAGATTTATTGTGCGAAGAAAGATGAGAGATTATCTCTAGGCACCGTGGTTGCTTCTTTTCCAACTTTGACTAGTGTTATTTTTGGGAACAGAATTCTGGAGTATTTTATCTGCATTATTTTGTCTAGGAGCCTATGGTTTTGTTGCTTGTAATGAATTTCAAAAACTTGAAATCTAGTATGTGGGAAAAGTGAAGAACCCATTGCGCTGTTAAATTTGCTAATTTGTGTAGTGCTGTTCAGAGATGAGTATATAGTTTGTATTAGAAGAGTTGTGTTAAGAATGTAACATTAGTTAGGTAATAATATGTATTTATCTACTAGAGGTGTAAAGGTCACAGGATTGGCAGTTGCACCCCACACAATCTCTCAGTATGAGCTCTCTGTGTGTACAACAGTGTGCTGAGTAATCAGAAGACACCAGGTTAACAGCAGTTCCTTCCTAGTATAGCTGTTTCTCATGAAAGAACATCTGTATTAAGACCACAGTCACAGATCTAGCTTGTTATTTGTTTGTCTGTGAAATACTTATAAAAATGACAAAGATGGGAAACAAATATTTGAACATATGCACTGTCAGTTCTGAATTCTCCAAAGAAAATGACAATAAGAAGAAAATTGATATTAAATGTAACAGAATATTTTTATTTATCAACATTTATATTTATTAACACTTAACAAACATCTATAAAATATCTAAATCTTATAGCCTAAAACCTACAACCTAAAATCTATCTAAAAATACTCTAATACTAAGAACACTTTAATACCTATCTAAAAACACTTAACTAACTTAAAAGTATATTAATATTCTTATTGTAGGTCTGCGTAGGATGACTTGGTTTACGGCCGTCCCGGAAGGCAGTATATTTTAAGTTTAAAGTCTATTGGACCTTACTTTGCCAGTTTGTAAGGCTAGTTTATTTTCCACCACCAAATTGTGGCCAGTTTATAAAGTCAGTTTGTTCCAACCGCCAAACTGACGGTGGCTTTTTCAATCAGTTAAAACTTGCCTCCATGGTCTCTTTTCCCAGGAAAGTCTCAAGGCCAAAGCTTCTCCAAGTGGCTTCTCAACTCCACTTGTCTCACTCACTTTTCCCGTCCTTTGGGGCCCCAGGACAGACATCTTTAAAGGATTCTCACCCAGCAGCCTTTGCCTTGGGCTATAGCAGTCTAAATTCTGTTAATGGTGTACCTTGCTGTGTGTTTCTTCAGCGAGGGCAGGAGGAAGAGAGAGACTGTATGGAATTCTCTGGCTTATATATCACATTAGCTCATGATACTTGGCAGTTTTGAGGGTCCATGAGATTTCTCACTATCTCTAACAGTCTCATTGTTTATCACAGCAAATGGTGTCATCTGTGTGGCTTGTGAGGTTTCTTAACCACACTCCTTCAACAGGGCATATCCTCTGGCCACAACTGGCTTTGTCCATATCAACAAGTAAAGGGATGCCAAGCTTTAATTATGTACTGCCAGTTGCTAATATGAACTGCCTACTAATTTCACTAAAGAGACCTAAGTTCTACCACAATTAAACTTTGTAATACAAAAATTGACTAGAGTGACTGGATAGATTCCCCCATCTGGGGACCACATGCAAAGTTACCAGGAGACAGTGAGAGAGGTAGTGACTATATGATTATTGGTAAATTAAGCCCTGTGTTTATTTACCACTTAGAAATTGCATCTTGAGAAGCTTCCCTTTCAGGATTAAGAAACATATCACATAGTCATGAGTCTATCTAAAATGTGACCAGCAGCAGGGCTGTACAGTGGATTCAGTTTCTTTGAACTGAACTGGTGGTAAGAGTTGAGACATTTTCTTGTAAAGAGCTGGTTTGTGAAATCAGCAAAAAGGAAAAAGGCATTAACATACAGTGGAGAGAAACACATTGTTCAGTGACATAATAAGGTGTGGGTCATCAAATAAGTAGACAAGGCATAAGAAAATATTTCTTGTACCAATTTGAAATAAAATTAATTGAGAAAAAAAGCAATGAAGATGTTTTCCCTCTGATGATAATTTAAAAACTGAGAAATTTCATGTCCTAATTTTATCCTAAATACCAGGAGCTGAAAAGGCCTTTTCTATAACAAGGGTTTGAATAATGGTGCTAGCATCACTATATCTAAATATATTTGAAGAATTATTGGAAATATGGGAAACATAATATGTGTTTAAAGGATATAAAATGTTTGATGTTCTAAATTAAAAACCTACATCACTCTTACAGTGATATAATACAATAGTACTTTAAATTAATAAATAATTTACAAGCTAAGTATGATGACTCATGTCATTTTCAGCATTAGTGGGACTGAGACTAGTGGATTGCCCCAAGTTTAAGGCCAGACTAGACTCCATAGGAGATCCTGTCTCAAAACAAAATCAAAATCACAAAAGTTATTTTAAAAAAATACAAAATAGAAAAAAAAACAAAATAGATGGGTAGCTAAATAAGTGATTTGTATTCCATGTACTTTTTAGGTTTTTTTTTTTGATTTGTTTATTTTAGATTGCAATAGCCATTCCACCCTCCCAGTTCCACCTTCCTACCCACTTCCCTCATACTCCCCTCCCCCTATTCTGGTACCAACCATCAAATGGCCTTAGGACTATTGTCCCTTCCACTGAGGCAAGACAAGGCAGTTCTGTTAGGAAAATAGGATCCATAGAGAAGCAACCTTGGCCAAGTAAGAGATAGTCTCTATTCCAATTATTAGGGAATCTACTTGAGTACCAAGCAGCCCATCTGCTTCATATGTGCAGTGTACCTAGGAGTGGTCCATGCATATTCTTTGGTTTTTGGTCAGGCTCTATGAGCCCTCTTTTATCCCAGTTAATTGGCTATGTGGGTCTTGCTGTGATGTCCTTGATCTCTCCAGCTCCCTCAAACCTTCCCCTGACTCTTCCTCAAGACTTCCTGATTTTCGCAATATTAATAAAAACCACATGGTATTGGCACAAAACCACACAAGTTGACCAATGGAATCAAATTGAAGATCCAGAAATAAACCCAAACATCTACAGACACTTGATTTTTTACAAAGATGCCAAAACCGTATAATGGAAAAAGGAAAGCATCTTCAACACATGGTGCTGGTCTAACTGAATGTCAACATGTAGAAGAATGCATAGATCCATATTTATCAGCCTGAACAAAACTTAAATCGAAGTGGATCAAAGACTTCAACATAAAACCAGAGAGACTAAATCTAATAGAAGAGACAGTGGGGAAAAGCCTTGAACTATTTGCACAGGAGACAACTTCCTGACCAAAGCATCAATTTTGAAGGCACTAAGATCAACAATTAATAAATGGGACCTCATGAAACTAAAACTTCTGTAAGGCCAAAGACACTGTCAAGGCCAAAGACATTGTCAATAGAACAAAATGGCAGCCCACATATTGGGAAAAGATCTTCACTAATCCCACATCAGACAGAGGGCTAATATCCAAAATATATAAGGAACTCAAGAAATTAAACACCAACAAATCAAACAATCCAATTAAAAAATGGGGTATAGAGCTAAGTCAAGAATTCACTATTCCAGGTATTTTTAATAATTTTAATGTAAAACTCCTACAAGGTTTATGGAGCTACAGAGAGGCTTTTGGCTTCTTAACATATTCTTTTAATTAAGATACAGACTGATTTGTCACAGGGAAGAAAGAAAAGGTCAGGCTTCTTTTCCCTTCGCTAGTTTGCCTGCCTATACACTGTAAGCCTTGGTAGGAAGGGTGTTTTCTCATAGGAGGCATTGTGTGGCTATCTGTGGAAAGGCGAACAGGAGCTGGAATGAAGGTATATGTGGAAGTTCATAGAAATAGTGGGGTTGGGGCTACTTTCTTTCATATATGAATCTAGTGAACAAATAAAGTCATTGTCAGTGTACTGCCAAGAAGAAAATAGAAGTGGTGTCAATGTTTTCATGTGAGACTGCTATTCTCACAGTAACAGGATGAGGAGGAGGCTGCCTGTTTCTTCTCCCCCACATGGTATTGACTTCTGCTTCAGTCTAAGTCACCTTTAATTGGACTAAACTTTCCCACCAGAAGGCAGAACTTCAGGGTCAGATATGTTTTTAAAAAATAAATTCTGCTTTTAAAAGCTAAGGAGGTAATTTTCTAATTCCATCTTCTGTCCTAGCAGACACACATATATTTTAGAGATTTTAGGTGCATTATTGTATATCTAAACAGTCAGTGAAGTACCTGTAATAAACTCAAGTGAAATGACAAGATAAACAATAGCCCATGCAATTCAGAAGTGGCTCAGGATCTATGATTATTTCATTATTGAAGACATTCAATTTCTACATAGCCAAAGCAGGCAACTATTCCTTCACATACTCAAAACATGGATACTTTGGATATCAATTTATTTGGATAACATAGAGAAGAAAAAAGCCTGTTTCATCCCTAATTACTCAGACCTGAGGAACGGGGTTTCTTGTTGGTCCTCCTAGTCATAGTCAGTAGAGGGAGCCAGAGTTACCTTGCCAATGGTCGTGACCCAGGATGCTTCAATCTTGCAAGAAAAACCCCCTTCTGTTTCCAACTGGCAGGGCAGGTGCAGCTTTGTGAATCAGATGTGGCAGGTTTTTATTAAGGGCTGACGTGTTTCATAAAGACTTAGAATTTACAAATGAGGCCTCTGTGATTTCCTGTTATGAAGAGCACATCCTGTACTTCATGTAAATTATGCATTGTATAATCTGCTTTTGAGCAGTTCTTCTTGGAGATATACTGTATTTGTAGAGCTGGTGGTTGCTACCTTAGGCACTGGTGTGCTGTTAGAAGATACGTGTAGCAGTGTACTTCTGGGTTTTGTCCTGATTATTCTTAGGGTTGCTGTCGGGCCTTTTTTTTTGCCTCTTCTGGTGGTCTGCAGTAGCCTCCTGACAGCTCTGTGCTTCCACTCTCACACTTCCACATTTGATGTTCAATCTGGGAGCCTTCATCCAGGCAACTTCGTCAAGGCATGCTATCCCCCTGCTCCCTCTACTGTAGCCACTTGCCCCCATTTCTTCTTAGACATACTCATTTTTGTCTTACAGGCCATGCAAAGGCTTCTTCCTTCAGGCAAACAGCAACCTCGAATATTACTTTCTTTTTATTATTAGGCAAAATTTTTCTTTGACAATTTCATACATATACATGATGCATACTGAGAACAAACTTATTCCTGCCTCTCATGCTCAGGACTTTTTTTTAATGTAATATTCACTTTGTAACCTACAATATAATTTGCCTATCCTGTTTATTCCATTTTAGGCATTAGAATATAAACTTCTAAAGAGAAGGAATTAAAAAAAAACTTTCCATTTTAAGGTGGTCCATTATCCATGCAAAGTTAATTCATATGCAGTGTTAATTCAAAGAAACCCTTCAATCAGAAACTTGGTGCTCTCCTCTCTAACATCTGGCAAAGCAACACCACAATAGCACAACAAAACTGACATGGATAGTTGTCTATTCCCCTATCCATATTACAAACTAGTTTTCACCTATTGATCTGTAAAAATGTAGTTGGACTCCATTTTAATCACATGTAGACTTATGTGAACAATTTAGCCAAGATACAGAAAAATTCCAGAGATAAAAAATAAGGATGCTTGTTTTATTTATTTATGGGCTTGAAAACCCTGGATGTTACTAATGAATGGAGTTGTTTGTACAAATCACCTGTATATCATATTACAAGCATTTACTATAAAAGAATTTGGAAGCATATTCTGTTTTTTTTCCTTGGATGTCAGTTTGAAATCTATTTATATATTTGTATACAATTATAAGTATTAGGCTTTAGACATGCACATATTGGTCACTTTTTTCCTAAAATGGTGGTTATTACCTTATGACTTCTAAAAGTGTCACTAAAGTATCAATCTTGAAAACATGATTATTCAAGAGAATTGAAAAATTATTAAATATTACTATTCCTTTCTTTGTATCTCTTTTCATTCTTCATTCTTTAGTGCAAGGTATGTAATGTAATGTCTCATGTGTACTAATCATAGAGTCTGTCATTATTGACCTATCCTCCCAACCAAATATTCCTCATTTACATGTAGTGATTTTGGAAATTAAAAAAACAAAAACAAACTATTTTTCAGTCTCCCAGAAAAGCAGGTAGGCTTCCCACAGACCTTACCTTCTCTCTTTGTTCTCTTGGACCCAATTCCTCAGTCTAGTCCCCAGTGTTGTAACAGATCACCAGCTACATGATCCTTTCTCCTCTGTCCATGTCTGCTGTAGATTTTACAGACCATTCCTTTCTAATCTCTCTCTCCACTCATGGGAGACCAGCAGGCATTCCTGATGACCACACCATGTCATATAAGCAGGCCAGTAAAACAGGCAACACACAGACACCATGCTCTCCAAAAATCCATATAAGAAACAAAAACCGAGGAACAAACACCTACCCAACAAAGATAAGCCCAGAAATCAGCACCTAGAACCATAATCATACCAAACCCATATGTCAGGACACCAACATAAGAACATAATCAATTAAAAAAATGTAATATGTCTTCATTAGAGCCCAACTATCCCATCCCAGCAGGCCCTGCATACTCCAACACAGTTGAAGCTTAAGAAGAAGACCATAAAACCAACTGTAAGAAGATATTAGAGGTCCTTTAAAAGGAAATGGATAAATCTCTTAAAAGAACCGAGGTAAAAACAAACAATTGGAAGAAATAAATAAATCCCTCTAATAAAAAACAAACAGTTGAAGGAAATGAATAAAATAGTTCAAGACCTAAAGGTGGAAATAGGAGCAATAAAGAAAACACAAACTGAGGGAATTATAGGAATGAAAAACTTAGGAATTTGAACAGGATCTAGAGAGGCAAAAGAATACAAGAGATGGAAGAGAAAATCTAAGGCATGGAAGATACAATAGAATAAATGGATATACCAGTCAAAGAAAACGTTAAATCTAAAATTCCAGATACAAAACATCTAGGATATCTGGGACACTATGAAAATAATATGAATCAAGGAAGTAAGAATAATAAGAATAGAGGAAGTAAAAGAGTCCCAACTCAAAGGCCCAAAAACTATTTTTAAGGAATAATAATGAAATATAATAAGATAAAAGTAATATATTAGAAATGGAAAGATAAACAAACAGAAGGAAAATAGTTCACAAGAAGCACAAGAATCAGAAACCCAATCTCTTGAACACTCAGGAATCTCATAAAAACATTAAACAGAAGCCATAATATATATGAAAAAGACCTGGTATAGACCATTGCAAGCTCTGTGCTTACTGCTTCAGTCTTTGTGAGTTCATAAGTGTTTGCTCATTGGTTTAGATTTGCCTTGATTTCTTGGTCTCCTTCCATCACTTCTGGCTTCTACATTTTTTCTAGCTTCTCCTCTGTAGGGTTCCTTTACTCATAAGGGGAGAAATTTGATAGAAACATCCCATTGAAAGATGAATGTTCCAAGATCTCTCTCCCTCTGTGTGATGTCTGGCTGTGGGTCTCTGTATTTGATCCCATCTGCTGCAGGAGGAAGCTTCTCTCATGATGACTGAAGAAAGCACTGATCATAGTTGTCTTTCTGGGTCTGGAAGATCCCATTTTATACCTGCCAGAATGGCTAGGATCAAAAACACAAGTGATCCCAATTTAAATTGGGATGAAAGTTGAGTTGGATATAGAACTTTAAACTCATGGAGATAGATCGACAGTAGAATGTTGAAGTCAGGTGCCAAATACATATAGACTGGACATTGGGATTGTATGCCAAGCCATATAACTCTCATAATTTTGGCCTAATTACCTCTGTTGTTTTGTATTGTATTTATTATTATAAGAGTAAGAGCCATTTGTTGGACTGAAAGGGGGAGCTGTTGGGGGGAAAAGATATATCTTAAACTTAAAAAAAAAGGAAGGGGAGGGGTGGGTTGAGGCGGAAGAGGGTGGGAGGGTGGGACTGGAGGCGGGGTAAGGAGGGGATTTCAATTGAGATGTAACTTGAAGAAATAAAAAATAAAGTAAGAAAAACAAAACAAAAAAAAAAAAAACAAGTGATATTGTCAAGGAAATGGAACAAGGAGAATACTCCTCCATTGCTAGTGGGAGTACAAATTTGTACAGCCATGTTGGAAATCAATATGATTTCTCAGAAAACTGGCAACCAATCTACCTCAATACTCAGATATACTACTTTTGGGCATATACTCAAAGGACAGTCTATCCTACCACAAGGACACTTGCTCAGTCATGTTCATTGTGTCTTTATTCATAATAGCCAGAAATTGGAAACAAAGTAGGTGTCTCTCAACAGAAGAATGGATAAAGAAAATGTGGTACATTTACACAATGGAGTATGACTCAGCAGTTAAAATAATGACATCATGGAATTTTTAGGCAAATGGATGGAACTAAAAAAAAAAAAAATCATCCGGAGTGAGGTCACCCACACCCAGAAAGACAAATATGGCATATACTCACTTAGAAGTAGATATTAACTGCTAAATAAATAACCAAGCTACAATGCATAAACCCAGAAGTGAGTAGAGAAGAGTCTAGGGGAATGCATGGATCTCTCTGGGAAAAGGAGTTAGAATAGATTTTGCAGGTGGACTGAGGGCAGATGGGACGGACATAGGGGAGGTCAGGTCGAGATGGGATGGAGTAAGAGAGTACAGGGGAGATGGCTGAAATTGGCGGGGGGCTTTGGTGGTGGTATGGAAACCTAGTATAGTGGAAAGTTCCTGGAGTCTATAAAGACGATCGTAATGAATACTCCTAGTAATGGGGGATATGGAGTTTCAACTGGCCATCTTTGTAGCCAGGAAAGGCTTCCAGTAGGAGGACTGTGCTGCATTCAATTGAATTAATGATCAAGGTGTTCCCATGAAAATCTCTAAACAACCCAAACTGTTGCTATGAAAAAGGATTGTTCTACAACCCTGACAGTGGGACCTTGTCACTGAGGACCACACCCAAACAACTCACTGAACATGGAGAAGTTGAGCTGGTGCCTACATAGAGCCTTCACCCCTATGTTCTAGTCTCTTTGGTGCAGAAGGTGTTCTGAAGCCTAACAAAAGAGAAATGTAGACATCAACCCAGCCACCAAACCTTTGACCTATCATCTGACCTGCCTACAAAATATGTGAGGGTAATGGTGGCACAGAACATGTAGAAGTAGCCAACCAGTATCTGATTTGACTTAAGGACAACTACCCAAAAAGGAACCCACATCCCACACTGCTTAGGTAACCAAGAATGAGAGACTGGGTAGTCCAGAGACCTAGGATAAAACAAAACATGACTGGCTAAAAAAAAAAAAAAAACCCTCACAAATAAAAAATTATTCCTAAAGATACCTATTCTCTCAGAGCTCAAAGAATCCTGTGGAAGAGGGGGTGTAAAATTGTAAGAGCCAGAAGGGATGCAGGACACCAGGAGAACAAGGGCCTCTGAATCAACTAAGCAACACTCATATGAGCTCACAGAGACTGAAGCAGCAAGCACAGGGACTACATAGGTCTGTACCAGGTTCTCTGGGCATATATTATAGCTCTTAGCTTAGTATTTTTATTGGATTCCTAACTATGAGAATGACTGGGCCTTTGACTCCTCAGCCTGCTTTTGAGACTCTTTTCCTCCTGTTAGGTTGCTGTATCCAATTTTGATATGAAAGTTTTTGCTTCATCATATACTTTGTTGTGTCATGCTTGGTTGTTATCTATTAGAATCCTGTTCTTTTCGAATGAGAGAGTGAAAGGGAATGGATCTGGAGGGGAGGAGAAGTGGGAAAGAACTTGGGGAGTAGAAGGAAAGGAAACTATAATCAAGATATACTGTATGAGAAAAGGATCTATTTTCAATTAAAAAAAAAAAGTGTATTGCTGCTAAGCTAACCAGAGTTCCCACATGTCCCAGAAAAATCTCATGAGATTGAGCATGGAAGAACTATCAAGACAGTTGCCATTTTTTCTTCCTTGCTGAAAGGATGTATCATTAAAATAGAAAAATGGAATCATCCCAAGTCCCTCAACAGGATCAACCATTATTATCAACCTAGGATTTTGCTGATTTGTTACATAACAACAAAGATAGCTATCCTAAATCTAGAACTTCATCAGTCTGCGGTTATCCTAAATGTAGAACTTCATCAGTCTGCAGTGACTTCCTTGGCTGTTTTGATTGGGAGAGAGTTTTCCTTTTACCATACTTTCAGACACATAGCTCAAACTTTTGTCTGTGCCAACACTATAACATCGAAAAGATAGGGGACTGGAACAGATAACTCTGGGAAGAACTCTAGGTTCAAAAGTTTCTATTGCCAAGATTCTTCAAACAACTGAGGAAGTGAGCTTTAAGACCTCTCAGGTTTTTCACGAATACTAATAACCTTTCTCTCATCTCCTAAAAATGTGAAAAGCAGTTCAACTACTTCCCTATTTTCCTAGAACTTATTTTTGTGATCGTGGAATGTACTATTGATTTTACTAGAAAAACAAAATAAACAAAACTGAGAGCAGATGAACCTTGAAATGCAGCTTTCACTGGCCTTACTGGGGTTTCTGTTTTGTTTTGTCATCAAATTTTGTCGAAGCCTGACTAATTTTTTTCTGAACTAATTTTGATAATGTCAAGGTTTCATCTAGTTCAGATTTCAAGTTTCATTAGCATAAACAAAATACTCGGGACCATATAGCTAAATTTATTTGGGATTAAAAATAAGGCCTGTGAGGGCTGGAGAGATGACTTAAGAGTTAAGAGCAATGGCCACTCTTGCAGAGGACATGGTTCAGTTCCCAGAACCCACATGGCAGGATACAATTTCCTATAACTCCAGTTCCAGGGGATCTAATGACTTCTGATTTTTGTTGGCACTAGGCACACATGTAGTGCACAAACATACATGCAAGCAGAACACTCATACACGTAAAATAAACAAATCAAGACAAAGAGTCTATAGTGTTTTATTTCTGATTTTGATTTTTTGTTTTTGATTTTCTATGTATTCTTTCTTGCCTACAACTTGCTACATGGACCATGATGGCGTCAAGGTCATGGTGATCTGCTTGCCTCTGCCTCACAAATGCTGGGATTAAATGTGTATACTGCCATGGCTGGCCAGTTTGACAGTATTGAACTAAGGAAGTAGAAGAAAATGTTCATGATTTAATTGGGGAGCAATTTCAAATGATGAAAATTATTTACTTATGACCAAAAACCATATCAGTGGATATTAATTCTATCTATCTGTTCATATCAGGCTACAACCTATCCTAAATTACTCCATATTGTATAAAGCAGTGTTTTTCAGGCTGTGCCCCAGGAGATTCTATCTTACAAACAGCTTTTGACTCAATTTTGAGGGAAGAGAATGACTGCAGCCCCTGGGTGGACCCATAAATTGCGTCATCTGTTGGACTCAATACACCCAGTACAGATAGACAGCCCTGTTCCTGGGTGTGTTATAGAGTGTGGTGTAGTTTTAGTGTAATTATGGGAAAATATCAGGAAACAATTGTAAAGAAACATAACAAACAGTTCAAAACTATTGCCTCTGGATGACAGTTTTGGAGTGAGTGTTCTTAAAATATATAATCTAGGTAATCACATGATCTAGGACTGCATAATTTCTAGAAGTTGTACAACACAAATAGGAAATGTAATTTCTATGTCAAACTCTATAGCCTTTATGGAGGACCACTGACTGTCAGTACACTCTGAGTATAGATTGAATATAAATAGGTCTTGCAATCTTGCATCTTTCTTGGCCATTTACTAAAGAAGATGTAAATGTATTTTTCATCTTAATAATTGACATTTCATTTGAACTGATAGTAAATGTTCATGATAGTATCTTTGAATGTTATTTAAAAGTGAGGAATCGGCACACTTTCAATCTTTTTCTTTTTACTTTCAACTACTGCTTAAAAAACAAAGCAAGCAAAAAAAGAGAAACAAACAAACAAAATAAAAACTGCCTAGATTCCTTCCATTAACTATCATCACCATCACCACTTATTATTATTATTTTTTTGTCTGAGTTCCTACTAATAAAGATAACCATTAGTCATTGCCTTTCGGTGTGCTGTGGTATTTGCACACATCTCTTAGCTGACTGAAGTTTGTCTTTCAACGCTTTATGAAGTGAGGGAAACAGACCGTCTGAATACTTATCCCACTCACAGTTTGTAATTCCTTTACACTTGCAGGACATCTGGCTCAGAATGGCATGTTTGGGTCACATTGCCCTCGTAGCCTGTGAAGGTACTTCCTCAACAGTGTTAACAATTGAGGGTGTCTTTGTAGATAGATACTCAGTAAGGCAGAAGGCCCCTGCTGTCACCGCCTTACTGATGTATACCCCTGCAAACATGTTGTGAGGGCTGTGACTCACATTTATCTCCCCTTTATCTACTGAGACAGTAGAGAAGCCCCTGCCACTCCCTCTCTGGCCACTTCATCTTGCCTCTCAGTCCACACGATGGTCAACTCCCCACCACATGTCTCTAGGCCTTTTTTGCTCATGTCATGACAGGGTAGTTGTCTGTTTTGAAATCACTTTTAAAAAATCACCACAAAAGGGGGACTGTGTTCCCCCATCACTTTCTGAGAATGTGGGCTGCAGGAATAATTCCGTATTTTAGGGGATGAAATGGCTGTTTGACCTTCACAGCTCTGCTGCTTTCCTTCTTAGTAATGACTGGGAATTTTACTCATTTTTTTTTAGGTTTATCAAATATGGAATTTGAATTTCATTTCTTGTTCTCTGTGGGTTTGGGGTGATTTTTGAGAGGGAAGTGAGAAAAACTTAACTTTATTAAAACTAGAAGTCTTTTAAGATTAGGGGTTTTCGAAAATAATTGCAGAAACGTGTAACACATCCTAACAAGTCTTTTGAAACTCTGAATTACGTTTGATTTGTTTCTAAAAGAATTGACTGTAGTTAGGATTTGTGTTTCACTTTTTACTAACCCATTTCATTTATTCTTTGGATAGTAATTTCTTTGTTCTTTTTATTCATTTTTGTGTCTTCTCTCTTTTTTCCCTATTCCACGAGAACCTTAGATAGCACAACAGTTGCATAATATTGGGTTCAGAGAGGATAACTGAGAATGAGATGGGGAAGGCTATAGAACATAAATACAAAGCAAGCAGGTGGCCTAGGCTTTTGTTGCTGCCAAATAAAAGTAGCAGAGGAGAATGCGAGTGAGGGTGGTTCTGCATTTTCAGTAGGAACCTTGAGGATCTCAACTAAGGGAAGTGGTGTGGAGCCACTCAGGCGCTAAGTGTATAAGGGTAGAAGCAGGAGGCACAGCCTCAAGAATGTATTCCCACCAAAATGTCAGAATACCCACAGAGGGCCCAGACTGAAATATTTCATAGACACTTGGTATTTAGGTAGATTTATTTGGAAGGATGCTACATATTATAATCTTAGCCCAGATTATTTATCTCAATGAAAATGCAGAAATAAATAATGTCATCTTTGAAAAAAATTTATATATAATGTAAAATAACAAGTGTATTAATTTTTATCCTAAAATGATGGTTTGAATGGCTTTGTTTTGAGGTTAACTAGTAGGCTACTTTGGTAAGCAGGTACATTTTGGAGAGGGGAATCTTTGCTGTTACTAACTGGCTATTGAAGTTAAAGGCTGGGGTCTGCTGTTGGCCTCACACTGCTGGAGATCAAACTCTTCATGGAGGAGGAGACTGAGCAGGGTAGAATAACCCTCTACTGATGATAGTAAAAAGTCCCAGTTTGTTCTTTTCTTCCAGTAAGGATGTAGGCAAATGATGTATGATTAGCTATTAGCTAGACTTTTTCTTTTTTCTTTTTCTTTTCTTTTCTTTCTTTTTTTCTTTTTGAGACAGCATCTCAATAACCCAGGATGGTCTCTATGACTTGGAATTCCTTAGTCTCTTCCCTCAACCTCCCAAATGCTAAGATTATACATGAGTATCACCATGCCAGGTTTTGGATCAAAATAATTTTTTATTTTGTGGATATTGGCTTAGATGTTCTTGCATTAACTAATAGCTCCTGATACTTTTACAGATACAGCTCTCATATCTTGTTCTTGTCTATTTAATTCTTTCCATAGTTTAGAGATGGGACCTTTTGGTTCACTAAAACCCTAACAAGAAGGAAAGGGAAATAGGTTAGCTAATTATCACATGAATAAATTATAGTGTCTGGTTAGTAAAAAAAAAAATCTTATTGTTTTATAGCCTTGATCAAATGAAAGTAGAGCCATATTTTAGTATAAAACCCAGGAACCAGCTATGACAATTAATAAATTGCTTAGCTCTTAGTAACTTGTTTTCTTTTATCTTCCTTTTTTTTTTTTTCCTAAAAAGATGTTGGGCTATTACAATGAGATGGTTCATTGGCAAAAGGTACTTGCCCTCAAGCCTGAGGATCTGAATTCAATCCCCAGAGTCCACTTGGGGGAAGGAGAGAATTAACTCCCAAGCTGTCCTGCATATTCATTCCAGTCACACTCACTGTCATTCTTCAACTCTCCACCCCCTCGCAAATAGTAAAATTGAAAGATGTTAACAGTATTCACTTTATAACTTTGATATGGATCAAACAAGTTACGATATAATTAGGTATTTTTGGTACTTATTTGGTATTATTACTATCAAAGTGCCATCATTTTGACAGAAGTAAGTTGGAAGTTTTATAAATCTTATTTTGAAAATAAAATAAAATCTTTTACTGGTTTTTATAAAACCAGAGACAAATGTCCATAGTATATAACATCTACATACATAACATGCATAGCATAATTCAGTAACATCTAA
Organism: Lophiomys imhausi; assembly: GCA_907164525.1. NCBI lineage: Eukaryota > Metazoa > Chordata > Mammalia > Rodentia > Muridae > Lophiomys > Lophiomys imhausi. The sequence goes on from CAJQZJ010031840.1 coordinate 5,994,778, forward strand.
GAAATGGTTCATAGCTAATGTAAAAGGTTTTATAACTAGATAAGCATATCTTTAGGTAAAAATGCTCATGATGATAGGCTTTTATGTTTTTTCCTAAGCTTTTGTTAATGTGTGGAAGTCAGAGAAAAACTTGTGGAAGTGGATTCTCTCCATATACCATGTGGGCTCCTGGAGATCAAATTCAAATTTTCACTTGTAGAGAAATGCCATCACCTGACAAGCCATCACTCTAGGCCAAGTTGAAAGTTTTAATTGGGAAGTAGTATTTCACATTTTATGACCCCTTAACTTCTGAGATTATAGGGTTGTGGGTTTTTATCATTTTACAAAAGAGGGTGTTTCCTCTTGGGATTTAAATGGCAGCTATATGTACTATAGTCTTAACTGCTTGGTTTTATCAGAAAACCAATATGTGTTCTTTGACTCTGAGATAGACTGTGATATAGTAATATATATTAAAAATGAATAATGACCTTGGGTCAATTAAAAGTTGACAAGAGGGTGTTCTGGATCTAAGAAGATATTTTTAAAATTATGAGGCAAGTTAGTATGAAAGCTGAGTTAGATATAGAACTTTAAACTCATGGAGATGGTTAGATAGTAGAATGTTAAAGTCAGGTGCCAAATACATATGGACTGGACATTGGGAATGTATGCTAAGCCATATAACTCTTATAATCGGGGCCTATTTATTTCTGTTGTTTTGTATTGTATTTATAGTTATAAGAAAAAGAACCATTATTTGGACTGAAAGGGAGAGCTGTTGGGGGGAAAAATAAATACCTTAAACTAAAAAAAAAAAAAAAAGAAGGGAAGAGGATGGTGGGGCTGAGGGGGAGGAGGGTGGAAGGGTGGGACTGGAGGGGGGAGTAGGGAGGGGATTGTGATTGAGATGTAACTTGAAGAAATAAAAAATAAATTATTAAAAAACAAAACAAAACAAAACAAAAAAAAGTTGAAATATCTTCATGTTGCCATGGATACTGGGATTTTTCTGGCTTTTTTATCTTTAAAGCATCAGTATTATAATGTTCCTATTCTTAATTTCCCCAGTTAGGATAATGAAATAAGTAAGGGCATTATTTGAAAACTTCAAGGCAGAAAAATGCAATGGTTTCTCTAAATCATTGTATTTTTCTATTAAAGTTCAATGAATGTAAAAATATTAGCTTTATATTCATTCATTTTCAAGTATGCTTGGGCTGCATTGAAGGGAAATCCATAACATTGATGGATCCATCCTTTGAAAATTACACAGTTCTTTTGAAAATAGATAGGCTTTTTATAGTGGAAGAAATAGGAAACAAATTCTCAGGTTGAATCAATAGAATGCTGTATGATTTATAAGTTCATCCACTTAATTACTCATTTATCTATCAATTCCTAATGACATTTAAAGTAGTAAATGTAAATGAGGTAAAATGGAGAGATTAGGGAAGAAATAAACACTAGCAAAGAGTCAAAGGGTATCACTTAAGGAATAAATATATAGGGAGGAACTGTATAAGAACTTAATGAAGAGAGAGATATAGAGGTATAAAAATGAAGGATTTGCTGCAGCACTCAGGAGAGCAGGCCCTGCACCCTGCCTGGGTGGCACACTACAGCTGGTCCTGCATATGGGGGTTGTGGGTGAGCCAGCCCTGAGGGAGGGAGTGTGGGAGAACCAGCTCTGCCTTTTGTCTGCTATGTGGTAGTATTATCTAGGGAGAGATGCCTCCTCTCCGTTTGCACTCACTATCATTGACCAACAGGAGATCTGGCCCAGAAGTGGTCACAAGAGCAGGAGAGCTGCCCCTGTCCCTCACATGCTGTAGCACTTGGAAGGGCAGGCCCTGTACCTTTCCATAGTAGAACTAGCCATGTAAGTAGGGGTTGCAGGTCCAGAAACAGGGCTTTGAGTTGGCCCACCCCAACATATACCCCATGCATGAACTGCTGGAGTGCAAGAAGAGGTCAGTTCCACAACCCAGAATTGCAGGATCTCCATGACACAGGACAGTTACGGTATATCTGAGGGAGTTCCAGTGAGGTTCCAATACTGATGGAGTAGCAGAAACCAGGGACCTTGTATCAGACCAAGGAGTCATTATAATGAACATTTGCAAGCAGAATGTGTGGACAAATTGTAAGACATACTGAGATACATGCAGCTTCCACAATGAGCTGTTATTTTTTATGCTGGGACAGATTGCAAGGGTAGAGGATGGGTCTGGGTGGAGGTGGGAGATAGGAGGGAGAAGGGTGCATGATGTGAAATTCACAAAATAATTTTTTTCAATATTAAAAAAAAAAGAGAATGAAGAACTTAAGATGTTTAAACACCATTGAGTGATAAGTAACACCAAAGCCCAAACAAATTCCATGGAGTAAATCATGAAAAGTCTTGAATTTGCCAGTAAGGCCATTATGGGCCTATAGTCTGGAGCTGTATAGAAATGGACACATAAAACAAAGAACAGAAAATATTAAGCAGTGCAATGTTCATGATCAAGCAGAATATAAAAGAGTTTCAGTCCCCCACAGTTTTGTGGAAAACATTATTCACTAAGACTATTATAAAACTTGTGAGTATTGTCATCAGGGAAGCATGAAAACAAAGTGCCAAAGAATTTCAGATTGAAGGATCTGCTCAAATTGACTCCCACAACTGTGAAATGGACATATATATTTATTATGTACATATTCCTATACATACACACCAATGATAAAGTTCAATATTTTTAAAGTCTGAGAATGTATTTCAGTAGTAGGGCCTTTACCAGGCATGCATGAAGTCTTGGATTCAATATCCAGTGGAAAGTCAGAAAGGGCAAAAAGTGTTTAATATTTAAATTAGGCACAGGAAAAGATATAGAGATTCAGGAATGTTTCAATGTATAAAAAATCTGTCAGTGGGATGTACTATGTAAACAAACTGAAATAAATAAACCGCATGACCATCTTATTAGATGCTGGAAAAGCCTTTGACAAAATGCAATATCCCTTTATGATAAAAGTCTTACAGAGTTTAGAGATATTAGGGTCATACCCAAACATAATAAAGGCAATTTATAACAAGCCTATATTCAGCATCAAGTTAAATAGAGAGAAACTCAAAACAATTCCACTAAACTTAGAAACAATACCAGGCTTCCTACTCTGTCCGAATCAATTCATTATAGTACCTGAACTTCTACCTAGAGCAATTAAACAACTAAAGGAGATTAAAGGGATACAAATTGGAAAGGAAGAAGTCAAAATATGATTATTTGAAGATGATATGTAGTATGCATAAGTGACCCCAAAAAATTCTACCAGGAAACTCTTACAGTTGACAAACACCTTTAGGAAAATGGCTGAATACAAGATTAACTAAAAAAATATCATTAGTCCTCTTATATACAAAGGCCAAACAGGCTAAGAAAGAAATTAGGGCAACAACAATCTTCATAATAGCTACAAATGTTATAGAATATTTTGGGGTAACTATAACCAAGCAAGTGAAAGACTTGTATGACAAAAATTCAAGTCTTTGAAGAAAGAAATTGAAGAAGATATCAGAAGATGAAAAAATCTCCCATGTTCAAGTATTAGTAGGATTAGCAAATAAAAATAACCACTTTACCAAAATAAATCTACAGATGTAATCCCTATTAAAATTCCAATACAATTCTTTACTGACCTTGAAAGACCAATACTCAACTTCATATGGAAGCCAAAAACCTCAAGATAGCTAAAACAATCTTATACAACAAAAGAATTTCAGAGATATCATCAACTCTGATTTCAAGCTGTAGTATGGAGCGATAGCAATAAAAACCACATAATACTGGCATAAAAACAGACAGGTTGATCAATGGAATTAAATTGAAGACCCAGAAGTAAATCCACACACCTGTGGACACTTGATTTTTGAGAAAGAAGGAAAAATTATACCATGAGAAAAAAAGAATCTTCAACAAATTGTGCTGTTCTAACTGGAGGTTAGCATGTAGAAGAATGCAAATAGATCCATATATATCACCCTGTACAAAACTCAAGTCCAAGTGGATCAAAACCCTCAACATAAAATCAGAAACATAAAACCAGATACACTGAATCTGATAGAAGAGAAAGTGGGGAATACCATGAATGCATTGGTACCAGGAGACAACTTCCTGAAAAGAAGTCATAAGGTCCCATATATTAATTGTTGATCTTAGTACCTGGACTAAGATCAACAATTAATATATGGGACCTTATGAAACTGAAAAGCTTCTGTAAGACAAAAGACAGTGTCAACAGGACAAAATGACAGCCTACAGAATGGTAAAATATTTTCACCTACTCCACATCTGACAGAGGGCTAATATCCAAAATGTATAAAGAACTCAAGAAACTAGACATCAATAAACCAAAATGGAGTACAGGTTTAAACGAACAATTTTTCAACAGAAAAATCTTAAAAGGCTAAGAAACACTTAAAGAAAAGTGTTCAACATCCTTAGTAATCAGGGAAATGCAAATTTAAAACTATTTCAGATTTCCATCTTACAACTATCAGAATGGCTCAGATCAAAACACAAGTAACAGCTCATATTGTTAAGGAGTGGCAGCAAGGGATCACCTGCCATTTTTGGTGTAATTGCCAACTTAGACAGCCATTTTGGAAATGAATATGGCTATTTCTCAGAAAATTGGGAATCCATCTACCTCACGACCCAGCCATACAACTCCTGAGCACATACCCAAAGGTCACACCATCCTGTAACAAGGACATTTGCTCAACTATGTTTATAGCAGCTTTATGTATAATAGCCAAAAACTGAAAACCACCTATATGTCCTTCAACAGAAGAGTGGGTAAAGATAATGGAGTTTTACTCAGCTGTTAAAAAAATAACATTATGATATTTTCAGAAAAATAGATGAAACTAAAAAAAAAAAATCATGGAGAGTGAGGTAACCCAGACCCAGACAAACAAACATAGCATTTACTCACTTGTAAGTGGATACTATCTGTAAACTGAAAGATAATCATGCTATTATCCATAGACCCAGAGAGGCTAATACAAAGGAGGGCTCAAGGAGGGAGGCTCACATGGATCTTCCTGAGAAGGGGAAATATAGTATATTTTATGAGTGGCTTTGGGGTGGGTAGGGATGAGAATGGGATGGATTAGGTTGGGGGTGTGGAGGAAGACGGTATTGTACAGGGAGAGATGACTAGAATTTGGGGGCCATTTCAGGAGCCATGTGGAAACCTGGTACAAGGAAGCTCCCTGGAATCTATGAGGGTGATCTTAGTGAAGACTCCTAGTGATGGGGGATATGGAGCCTGAACTGGCATTCTTTTGCGACCAAGCAAGGCTTCCAGGGAAGGGACTGGGATACCAACCCATCCACAATATCTTGGACCTACAATTTATCCTTCCAGAAAGATGTACTGGAGTAAATGTTGCCCATAACTTGTCAGAGTGTTCAACTGGTCCAACTCATGCCATAAGAATGAGCCCATGTCTGACAATGCCTGGATTAACAAGGGACCAGAGGCTGGAAAGCTTAGAGTCCTAGCATAGAACCAAACATAACTGACAAAAAATGTCAATAAAATCATTCCTAATGATACTCTGCTATGGTCATAGACTGGAGTCTAGCATAATCATCATCTGAGAGGCTTCATCCAGCAACTGATGGGAATAGATGCACAGACCCATAGCCAAACACTAGGCAGAGCTAGGGGAGAAGGGGAGGGAGCGTTGTAGGATCCAGAAGAGTCAAGGACACAATAAGAACACAGCCTACAGAATCAATTTAATAAGGGTTCATAGGGGCCTACAGAAACTGAATCGACAATCAGACAGCCTGCCTGTATGGGTCTGACCTAGGTTTTCTGCATAGGTTATTATTGTATAGCTTGGTGTTCTTGTGGGATTCATTACAGTAGGAGTGTTCTCTGACTGTTTTGCCTGATTTTGGGGCCCGTTTCCTCCTGCTGGGTTGCCTTGTACAGCCTTGATACGAGGGTTTGTGCCTTGTCCTATTGTAACTTGTTATGACATGTTTGGTTGATATCCCTGGAAGGCCTGATCTTTTCTGAAGGGAAACAATTAGGAAGAGTGGATCAGGGGGAAGAGGGGAAGAGGGGGGTGAGGAGGGAGATGAAATTGTAGTCAGGATGTAATACATGAAAGAAGAATACATAGATAAATTGTACGAATTAAAATGGTTTATACATAAGTAATAAAATAATAGAATAGTATAAGCTTACAACAAAATGTTATGAAGCATATTTGATTATTTCAAAATAGTTTATTTTATGCTCACCTTTCACTTAAAAGACTTAGATGTTCATAGCTGTACCTTTAGCATACCAAATCTCCAGCACACTACCCTTGATCTTTGTTATAAATGAACAGTGGTCATTTTCAGTAAGATCTTGAGGGACAACACTGAGACACTGTGACTGTTTATTAAAGTAATGGTTGAAACATTGAGGAGTGACATGCCCTGGCTGCATGAGGAAATGGCATGTCTTGGGGCAGATAGAGCTGGAAAGTTTTCCTCACAGTGCTCTGAAGAGCAGCAGTTTAAAATTAGAAATTGTTGGTTTCTGGAAGTTACTCCCTCATATTCTTGGATTGTGGTTGATGGTTGGCAACACGTCATGGGAAGAGAAACTACAAAGTGGGTAGTGGTTCCCAGAAACCTTGTCTACAAAACACTCAAGATAATGGCTTAGTTTTTAGATCATTTAGAAAGTTGGTAATTAACTTGCCTTGGAGTTTTGTAATTCATTTTAGCATATTTAATTTTCTGGCAAACTTTCTGGCAGAACAGCTAAACTTTTGTTAGTTTTCCTTAAGTTTACTGATTACAGAATTTTATAATGATTATTATCATCAAGTACATTTTAATATTCCAACATTAGATCACTTGAGGAAATTATGAATTATATTTTAAGACAGAATACTCTGGTGCAAAGAAAATATTCTAGTCACTGGGATGTACAAGGTCTTTAGTACACTGCTGGTGAAAATCATGACTAAGGTAGAAGGCACCAGAGTTACTCCCAAATGTAGTATTGCTTGCTAATAGTATCCATAGTAGTGAACTAGGTTATCTTACAAAGAAAACTACTGTTTCTTCATACATTGCCACTGTTATTACAATAGGAGTAGTAAAGCAGAGATTGTGGCTAATGTAATTATGTTTATGGTAGTGAGGAAGACACCCCCAATTCTCTTAGTTGTGTTGGAAACCTATTTAAAATGATTTAAGTTTACATAACAGATTGATCACTACAAGTAAAAGAAAAGTAAGCCTCACCCTGCCTAGAATTTTTGAGCAGAATTTTCTAGAACTTTAAGGCATATGCTGCTCATCATGGTCTGTCTGAGACTTCCTGTAGGACTTATAGATGGACACTGCAGAGCAAAGAAAAATACTATCTGAGTTTTTGTGAATGGCATTCATCAATATTTGGATTGACATGGAGTAGATATGTTAATGAGGACAAAGGGCACAATTATTAAATTTTAAACTATCAAAGAGAGAAATTGCAAGATCAAAGAAAAATGTTTTCAGAATTTTACTTACAAGTGGGTAATTTTAAGATATGAACCTATTTAAACAATGGAAATTAACTTATTATATGTGAAATTATGTGACTTGCTTTCAGGTAAAATTCATGATTTCACATTATTTTGCAACACATGGATTATGTTAGGTTTTCCCAAATGTGACCAGGATATTGCTTCTCTTAGCCATGCCAACAAATACTATGGAAGAATATATAGAAATTAGGAAGAGTTTATTTCTCTCCCTAAGAAGGACTATGTAAATAAGGAAGACATCAGTAAGCAGAAAACATTAACGAGCTTGGAGCAGTGCTCCTCATTTATTTATTCAGTCAGTAGCTGCTCATGGAATGCTTACTCTGTAGCAGATTTGTATGAAGCCAGAAGATACAATGGAATGTGTAAGGCACATTAGTGCAGAAAATTTCTATTTGAGTGACAAAAAACAATTGAGAAAAACAAAAAACTCAATTGTTCGTCGTAATAAATGTTATGGAAAAAGTTAGGCATAATGAGTGGGCGAGCATGGCATGCTATAAACATCTGTCTGCTACCCTTAGGACCGGGATTTGTGTCCAGAATGGAAAGGTGATCACAATTTGCTGCAGGAAAACACTAAGGGGGACCATGGAGCTCGGAAGCCTCAGATTCTGAGAAGGGAAAGGAAGACACTGGAATCTGTTGTGACCAAGTGTACTAAGCATGGGATTCAGTGAAGCTGGAAAGGACGGGGAGCTGGGATTTGGTCATGGTTAGGAATTTATTGGTTGTAGTATGGTTATCCTGTATTATATGGCTAAAATCTGATTATAAGTGAATAGATGCCATATGTGTCCTTCTGAGTCTGGGTTAGTTCACTCAGGATGAGCTTTTCTAGTTCCATCCATTTGGCTGCAAATTGCATGATTTCTTTGTTCCTGATAGCTGAATACTATTCCATTGTATAGATGTACCACAGTTTTTTGACCCATTCTTCGGTTGAGGGACATCTGGGTTGTTTCCAGTTTCTAGCTATCACAAATAAGGCTGCTATGAACACAGATGAGGAAACGTCCTTGTGGTTTGGTGAGGAATCCTTTGGATTCATACCCAGAAGTGGTATGGCTGGCTCTTGAGGTAGAGCTATTCCAAGTTTTCTAAGACATCATCAGACTGATTTCCAACCAATGCACCAAAGGGAAAAGGAACATAGACTTTGTTACCTGACAATGAGACACTTTGCCCTAGTGGTGCTGCCCTGTAGGCCCCCAGTGTACAAGGAGGCTCTTGGCCCTCATATGACCACTGAACTGGGGTGGGGGACTGATATGTAGGGAGACTCCACTCTGGAGGTATAGGTTGGAAGGGATAGGGGGTAGAAGGTGGGAGGGCGGGACTGGGAGGGATGAAAAGAGGGCACTGTGATGGAGATGTAACCTGAAGTAATAAATAAATAAAAAAAAATTTGCAGTATTTTCTAGGCTTAAAAGAAATCAGTGGCCTCTCTGAAGCTGGGAAATTGAGAAGGTATGGCTTAGATTTTGCAGGCTCACTTCACAGGGGTATGTACTGAAGGAATCCATGTAGGAAAGCATATGGAAACATACATTCCTGGGAGAGGAGACACTGGCCTGGACCCAAAAAGTAAGAAATGATCACATTCAATAATGTTGGAGGCATAGTTGAAATGTCTTCCTAAGGGATTTGATACAGAGTCAGAGATATAAAGAACAAGAGGAACCTTGGCTCAAGGCCTGAGTAACTAGGTCAGTGATGCAAAGATGGCAAAATTCAAGCTTATTCCAAATGAGAAAGGAAAGATGATATCATTAGCAGAATTGGAGCCTCTAAAATTTCCTTAAGGTTGTTTTTATAAAGCTGATTCACTGTGATAAAAGAAAGCATTAGTTCAATCTTTAATAACAAGTTATTTCACAGGAGTAATTGGTGGAAAACAAGTTTATTTGGGTTAGAAGCTTCCCTTTGCAAGGATATTGAGAACATAAGTGAGAAAGACAAAAATAGTTCATAGTGAGATACAGAATCATATCTCTTAACATCAGAAAAATTGCAAAGTCTTTTGAATATGTTATCAACAAGCTGTTCTGGGCTAAATTAGAGAGTGTTTTCAGTATATAAAAAGGACTTGACTTATCCTTCGGGGAGAAGAAAACAACTATTTTCCTCCAAGGAGAAAAGTAAGCTAGCAAGGAGGGAGCCTTGTTTGCCCTTAAAAATAAAGCTAACTATCGTCATGTTGGGAGAAGAGCCTGCTAATCTCTCCCTTCACAGAAAACTTAACAAGAGAAAATTATGAAGTAGCGACTGGAGTTAGGCACGGATAGATGTGGTTTGTGGTTGATGGGTGCTACGCGTTAAGTACATGCTAATGAGGGGCTGGACTTTTAGAATAAGTCTGTATGGCTGACTGATAAGGAAACAGTAAACATTATGTTATTGCCACATAAGTCTATTCTTGTCATGATTGTTACATAATAGGAGGATGGGGAATAATTATGAGTATCTAAAAATACGAGTAAATTTCCTTAATGTGAAGCAGCTTCATGACAGGAGGGCTGATATAGTTGCTGAAATGTCTAATGTCCTACAGGGACAGTTGGCTATTTTGTAAGTTCCAATAGCACTTCTTTGTGATATACTTTGAACTGCTAAGTCATTATATTGAAGTATGGGTTTTAAGCTGATAGATGAACTACACATCCTTTTGTGATATTTTCCAGGTCGCTTTTTAAAAAAAAATCCTTCATCATTTTTGGATATATAACCACCTTTTGCTCCAGGACACAGTAAAATCACGTGGGAATGAGGTTGTAGTTCAGTGGTATAACCTTTGCCTGGCATACAGGAAGCCTGGGTTGATCCTTAGGAGTCAATAAAACCAAACACTTCATTGTTCACAGGCATGAGGATTTGTTTTGTTTTTCCTTTTGTGGAAGATAGAATTTAGCTATCTAGCCAATGATCTTCCTGCCTTAGCCTCTTGAGTGCTGGCATTACCATTTTGTGCCCTCAAGCTCTCTCATCTCATGAGTTATGGCTTTAAAAATATGCTAATAAGCATTGCATAGTCACAGCTTCTGACTAAATCCATTGCTGGTTAGTTGTCCATATATATATATATTAATACAACTGAAGTTTGAAGAGCTCAGTTTAAAAATGACAAGAAGCAGGTGTCTAGTGAGATGGCTCAGAGGGTAAAGGCATTTGTTGACAACCACAGGACCTGCTGAGTTCAATCCCCAGGACCTACAAAGTGGAAGGAAATAGCCAAATCCTACAAGTTGTCTTCTGTTCAATATACTTATGCCAGGCCAAGCATGCATCCTTAACAACCTCCAACAAACAAGCAAACAGACAAATAAATGACAAGGAGCAGAGTTGTAAGATTTGAAACAGTGGACCCTGTAGCTACTGAAGAGGCAAGATTAGTTTATTGGTTTTTCTATAAATTGTTCCCAGCATCAGTGACTATTACCATGAACTGTGATTTCAATTTTCCTATATGCCCATTGGCTAGGTTGCTATAGCAAGTGGAATTTATTTTATGATATGTGAGCTCACAGGGCCTTTTAGTCAGGTAGAAACCATTTTGGGTCTATTACAATAATGCTATTCAGGTTGAATTCATACTCAGAAACTCTTCTCACTCATCAGATTGTAAGTGTGATTTATTCCTATCAATTTCATGTTTGTTGTCATACCTTAGTATTCACAGTAAATGTAGAATAAAGAAGCTTGGCTTGACTCAGGAGAAAATACTGCATATAAGTTTAATTCAATGTCCTTCTAGATGAATGTTTGGCCAGTCAAACTTCCTTGCATTCAGCCAAGTTTACAATAGTGCTAAGCATTTAATTAACTCACAATTACAGGCAAGAAAAAATTTCTTAACTGTCCTGCACCTTATGATAATGCATGTATTCTATAGCTGGAACTCAATAAACTGACAAATTCTACTGACAAAAATGTAGTCCTACAACCCCTTTTCAAAGTAATATACATTTTCTCAAATATGAAGACTCTGGTAATTCTAACTGGGTTGGTTCTGATCAGGTTAGAAGATGGGTTCACGTTGACCTTGCCTGGCCATCCACACTTTCTGCTGTACAGCAGCACCAACTGGCTGGAAAAGTAGGTCCAAGATGAATTTCTCCTCTGGGTGTAGAAAAACAGTCTGGCCTGTCTCTGGGTGCTTTGGAAGGCTCTGATGCAATGAAGTATTTTGCTTAAAAACATGAACATTTTGATTCCCATAGAGGATCTGAAGTAGAAAATGTGCCAACCTCAAGAATTGCTGCAAACTAAGGAATGCTGCCAAGCTTCAGAAGATACCAAACAGCCAGGGCAGCCAGGAGACACTTCACCAAAGCAAACCTTCAAGGCCGTGCTAACAGAGAATGGAGAGGAGCATGAGAATGGATCGTCATAACAATGTGACTCTTCGTTCTGTTATTGGAAAAAGGGACCTTGGAGGAAGATGGCCTGAGGATACAAATAGCAAGTGTGGGGCTCTATAAGGAAGTGTAGGCAATCCAATTCATGATTACAGTTCTAAGAAATATCTGACTCCTCATTAAAGGCTTAGCTTAACTAATTAATTGAAGGATGTGATGGAATTAGACTGGGAAGCTGTGAGCCATCTTATCGTTGAGAGTTGCTAAGGCAACACAGAAGGATTGAATCGGGTACTGTGGGGTAGATTTTAAAACAGACCTGGGGGAGATACAGAAGCAGGAGGAGCAGAAAGAACAAACAGTTGGTATTAAACAGTAGCTAAAGGTGAAAGTCCTGGAAGACTCAGCTTGGGAACAAAGCTCACTGGGCCAGCTGCTCATGCAGAGCCTTTGGCATGTACAGATGAGGGAATTTTAGAAAATCACTGGTTGGACTTGAATATATCATAGACCAAATACTGTGTGAAAGCAAGACTGCATATTGAATGGGGTAAGGCAGCTGATCTCTGGGTGACTGTTGTTGTTTTTGATTATTCATGAGTCCCTCTCATTTCAGTCATTTTTCCTGGGTGTTCATAAGCTCTCTGGACTGCAAGCAGACAAAAAGAATTTCCTTTTAGAGACTTGCTCGTATTTAAACCACAGGGGTGATAAAAAGATAATTTAATATGTGCATTGTTTTCTATCTAGCTTCAAAAGTTGAAAACAACTGTTTCAATTGGCTACTGTAAATCTCTCACTTCCAACTTCTCTTCTTAAAGGTTCACTAAAAAATTTATATATTTATTTACTCAAATTTTTTTTCTTTCTTTTTCCTCAGTTTTTTCAAGCTCCTGGTGGGATTTGTGTGGTAGTGTCTATGCAAAATATTTTTTTCTAAAGTTTCAGCCTGAATCTACTGATAATAAATTTATTTGTTTTAACATGAAATACTAAATTGTGATTATTTTTAAAATCAAGCTTATTTTCCTCAGGTTCATTTACAAAATGTTTTCTATTGGTGTTTGAGAAATTTTAATTAGTTAGCATTGTAAAATGGCTTGTATATGAAAAGTATCCCACCAAGAATCAGTAGTAAAGTCCAGGCAACCAAATGAGTAGATCTGATTAAGAGGCAATGGGTTCATGAGGACTCTGACCTGACCAATTGATTGGTATGCTCATGGAGGAATAACTTGACAGCATTACTGGAATGTGATGGGAATTTCAGAGGTTGGGAGCTAGTGTGAAGTTGCTCATCACCGGGGCATGTCCTTTGGACTAAAGCTTGTGCAGTCTCTTTCTCTGCTTCCTGGCCACCACAATTTGAAGTTGAACAATTTTGTTCTGCACACCATTCTTTGTCTATGAATTGGATCCCACACCTGACACTGCTTAGTTGAGCAAGAACCAGAGACTAAATAGCCCAGAGACCGAGTGTAAAGCAAAATACTACTAATCTTTAAAAAAAAAGTAGTGATAAAATGACTCCGAGTGATATCTGTCATTGACGTTCTCTGTATCACTTTCCATTAACAACCAATAAAGCAGTACATTTTATTTTTTTTGGTAGAGATGTGGATAATAGAAATACTAGTAGTAGTTAAGTTATCTTTGGAAAAGTTTCCAGATGTAGAGATACTGGATCAAGGCAGAGAGTATGCTTTCTGCCATGGAATCTTTAGCCTCTGGATAACTATGTGAATTGAACAATATGTACCTGTTGTGTGATTTCCAGAGAAGTGGACAAATGTATGTTCATCTCAGGTAAGGCACTGATGAGAGACTGAAGAAGTATTTCCAAACAAGTATTCCTTTGATGGGGTGATCTCCTTTGTATTCTAAATATTAATTATCTGCTCCCAGAGGCCTCCTTGCTATGCCAGGCCATAGGTGCACCAAGTGGTGCTAATAAATGCTGCAACCTGGATTTGGTAGAAGACAGGTAGACAGGGCTAAGGTGCACAGGTTTGAGGAGCAGAGAGGATGATAGGAAGAAGAAGGCAGGAGGAAGAAGAGGAAGACACACCATGGATTAGATGGAAGAAGATCATTCCATTTGGCCTAGAACATCAGCATGTCATGGAGAATAACAGCCCAAGGGTATATATGTATATATTGGAATTCTATTTGGGAAATAGAATTGAAAGCTAGCCTCGTTGGGCCAAGATTGCATAATCCAGGCTACGGCTTGTAAGATCCATCAGGTGTCTCTATGTGATTATGTATAACGATGGGTTAAGGATTAACACCACTGACCAATTAACTATAATATGAATATTGACAATAATTTAATTAATTATTTCTACATTTCTTGTTGAACCAATGAGTTCATTGATATGACTAGCAGGAGATGGATAAAGGGTTAATTAATTTCAGAAGCATTTTATCTCAGATGCAGCTGCCCCATTGAAAAGGCCACCCAGCACCATAATGCTCAATGAAAGCTGCACCCCTGGAGGTCTCTGTACAACTTGCAGTGGGCACTCCCAGCCAGGTTCTACTGCTCAGCATTTGTTTGTTGATTTTATATACTAGAGGAGGGACCTTGAGAATCCTAACTTTCTGAGCTCTTCAAATATTATGAGCCTTCTTTCATTTCCTTCTTTCTTTCTTCCTCAGGAAGAAATAGCTATACAATGTAGTATCCTTTCCCTTGTCACTTCCATTCTGTTGCTTGCCACAATTCTTTCACCACTGATTACTGAATGTTTCTTGACCTTTTGAAGTTGGTGGTATATGTGTCTGATCACTTTTTTCCATTTATGGTTTGGGAGTGGCTCACTCTGCCACAACAGCAGTCACTTATTCTTATGAGTTCGATTGGTTATTAATATTTCAGTAGCTACAGAAGTTTCAATCAGAAGTAGACAGCTTTAGTAGTCTGTAAGCACCAATACAAGTGTTTAGAAGGCAATTTGACACTCAGTCACATCCCTTTAACAGAACCATAGCATGGCTTCCCATCTGAGGACTGTGACTTACCTAGACATAGGTTCTTGACATACAGTACTAGTCCTCCTGTACAGTAGGGCTTAAATACATCCAGGAAGCAGTTGTTGGTATGCACAGAATGCACACAATTATATCAGTGAGTGAGTATAGCTTGTCTGGAGTAGCATGCAGGATGCCTTATTCAACAGGACCCTCAGTGACAATTCTCCCCTAACAGCCTACATTATGCTTCCAGTCACTATCAAACCATTCAACAGGGAGCAAATGCCTAGCTCACTTCCAGTCTTCTTTCAAAGCTTGTGGTACGTTCAAGAATAGGCACTTCCCACCTGATTAATCTATGCCACCAGAAGCAGTGGTAATAACCTCTATGCTTGTGAGATCTCAAGGACATCTGCAACATACAATTCACAGAAAAGTATCCTCCTTCTGACACTGAAATTTTTTTCCCCATAATCTTACTGCTCTTTAGAGTGTGGGGTCTGCTCACATTGGGTGGATTTGCTTAGCCTCCTTATTTGCTATCTCTGTTGTTCTTTGAGATGCCTTTACAAATTTGCAAGAAAGTCAAGTATTGGCAGTTCATATACAAAAACTTTTTATAGCACCCAGGCTTACTGTTATGGGTATGAATAACTGCTTAGGAAATGTGTTTAGAACCCCAGGAGGAAACATGGGTTTGGGACAGAAGACAAAGACCTGTGATGTGAATGTCACAGTCCCCATTGGGAGGTCACTTCTATGGTTCTGTTAAAGGGTTATGGTTGCTGAAACCCACCTCTGTCCACTCCAAGCAAATATCAATTATCTCATATAGGTAAGAGGGTACTAGAAAAGAAATGTTAGCAAGATCTAATACAGCATGAAAATATCTCCTTATTTGTATTATTTTGTCAAGAGAGCAAGAATGGGTACAATGACATAGATGGGACACACTACCTAATTTAACAGTTGTAATCCATTGTCACTTTCTTTAACCATCAGGTTTCTTCATCTTAGTGTATTGCTGCTGTCATGGGACTTCTGCAAATCTCTCTACTACAGTGATCTTGGCAAAGATGGTTTGGTTTTCATCCAGGAAGAAGCAGCATAATCCTCTAGTTTGCCATGCCTGCCACTGGTGCCACCTCTCCTGTTCTGATAGACTCTGGACAAGCATCACGATCCTGGCCTTTTCATCAGATAAATGTAGCTAGCTTTTCAACAGACCTGTCTCCTCACCCTTCTCCCAGTACACGTTCCTATGGGGGAGAAATGCACACAGCATAGGTAGGGAGTAACTGTCAATTTTTAAGACAAGCTTTACTCTTTTCCATCTGCATTACTTGATTATGTTATCTGTGAACAGTTTCTCAAGCATGGAAGCCTTCTAGAAGCCAAGTAACATAGCACTGGCTTTTTGTTGTTTCCTCTAAGAACTCCAGTTTAGCCTAAATCTTGGCACATATCCCATTGAGTGATGCAAAAACTCTTCCTTTGCTTTGTATTTTCTTTTTTTTATTCCCCATTGATAATTTTAGTACCTTATCACTCAGTTTGTAATCTGTTTTAGATCATTCAGATCTGTCAGAGTCTGATCACATGAGCATATGTCTTTGAAAAGCCACTAATGCCCTATACTGAGCCAGTGTTCTCTACTGAATCCTTTTTAGTTAATTCTCCTGGGAATATAGCCTTCTCCACTCCAACAAACTAAGAATCAAGCATCTCTTCTCTTGTGAACAATTTCCTTAGTGATGTCTGTGCTTTCTCTGTTGTCCTGCAGTCCCTGGCATTCATGGAGACCTCAGCTGGAGAATATCAAATATCCCTAGTCCCTCATATGGGCCAGTACATTAGAGATAGATTTTCCTAATATGTCTTTGGGTGGTGCAGCCTGTGATGGGTATTATATTATTTAGTTTCTATGCTTCAGTGGCACTTACTGATGCCACTTTTCCCATGCCCCACAGGCTCATTAGACAGGCTATAGTTTCTTGTTTATGTCTTTCACTATTCAAGCAGTTCAGATACAGAGCATTCTGGATCAGTATAGTTTTTTATTGGGGCATATTAATGTCTCCATGCACACTGAACCATGGATCCTATGCTCAAAAGTGAGATGTGAGGGTTACATCATCTCTCCCTCTCTTTGTCCAGTTATTTCCATGGGTTCCAAAGCATTGGATCTAACAGAGTGCTCTTTAGCATAGATAAAAATTTTATTCTATTTTCTTTGCACTCTACCAGATGGAAAAAATGGGAAGCCAATACCTCCATCTCATTCTCCCACTTTCTTTAATTTTATTTTTATTTTTTTGCCAAGTCAGAGGTTATCATGGAGGATAACATCCATATGTCCTTTCCCTGTTGCATTTCTTGTCTTACACAGACATTCCTTTACAAGATCAGGTTCAGTTGCACCTTACCTTCTTCAGCAAATACTACAAATATAACCCACCCACAGCCTGCTTATGTGCCCATACCATATGTGCTATTTTCAGGGAATGCAATATATTCTTCAGAGTCAGTATGCCCACCCCTGTGATCAAAGAGGGATGTCACTTTATAGTATGGAAAGAAAGATGACTACTCTGACATTCCTCCCAAAGATGCTCTACTTCAGGTAGTTTAGTCTCAGTTTCATATCTTACCAATCACTGCAGGGAACATGCAACTGTCCTTTCAGCAAAGAGGCATAGTACCTCTTACAACATGGGGAAAAGCAGTCATGTTGGATTGCCCCTAAAGATACTTTATTATCAGGTTGGGTTTTTTTTGTTTGCTTGTTTTTTTTGTTTTTGTTTTTGTTTTGTTTTTTTTTTTTTTTTTTTGCTTCAGCTCCACATCTTATTATTCATGGCAGTAGTCATACAGGGACTTAGTTCAGTTAGTCCTTTCTTGGATGACAAGAGTGTTGTCTGATTTTTTTCAGGGAAGATATCAATATACATTTACTTATCTATTGTAGGGCACCTATGCCATAAGAAAGAAATGATTCCACCCAAGTCTATCTTGGTGAACCAATATTATTATTTAGATTACAAAGAGGAGAATGATCAGGGGTTAATTGTAGGAGCATGGGTAGCTCAAATGCAGCTGCATTACTAAAAATATCATCCAGCAAAACAATCCTGAAAGTCACAACCCTCATATAGACAGAGGTAGAAGGTAAGCCCCTATTGCTTAAGACAACATAAATTAATTCTGATGGGTCTGCCATTACGTGTTACTTGACTTTTTTCTTTTAAAGTTTAATATTCTTTCCTTGTTCTGTACATTGGGAAGAGGAATTTCTTTTCTGGTCTAATCTATTTGGTGTTCTGTATGCCTCATGGAATTTTACCAGCGTCTCTCTCTTTAGATTTGGGAAGTTTTCTTCTATGATTTTGTTGAAGATGTTTCCTGGACCTTGGGGTCAGGAGTCTTCTATTTCATCTATGAGTAAAATTCTTAGGTTCCATCTTTTAATTGAGTCCTTGGTTTCTTGGATGTTGTGGGATAGAACTTTTTTAGATTTCTCATATTCTTTGGTTGTACTGATTTCTTCAATCGAATATTCCATGCCTGAGATTCTGTCTTCCATCTCTTGTATCCTATTTGTGATACTCATGTCTCTCCTTCCTGTTTTCTTTCCTGGGTTTCTTACAGGATTGCAACTGACTTCTCTTCAGAAAGTTTAAAAGCCAGAAGGGCCTGAGAAGACATCCTATAAGCCCTAAGATACCATAGATGCCAGCCCAGACCACTATACCCAGCAAAATTTGTAGCAACATAGACAGAGAAAACAACATATTCCATGACAAAACCAAATTAAAAACAGTATCTATCCATAAATCCAGCTCTACAGAAGATCCTCAAAGGGAAATTCAAACCCAGAGAAGATAATTACACCCAAGAAAACAGAGGAAGCAAAAATCTCTGCTGCAGCTAAACTAAAAGAAACACACAACCACCACCTACATCAAAATAACAGGCAATAACAACCTATGGTCATTAATATCCCTCAACATCAATGGACTCAACTCCCAAATAAAAAGACACAGGCTTTAAGAATGGATCCATAAACAAGACCCATCATTTTCCTGTATACAAGAAACACATTTCACTAACAAAGATAGATTATACCTCAGAGTAAAGGGCTTGCAAATGGTCCCACGAAGCAAGCTGGAGTAGCCATCCTAATTTTAAATAAAATAGATTTTCAACTGAAGTTAATCAAAAAAGATAGGGAAGGGCACTACATACTCACTCATTAAAGGAACAAGTCATCAAGATGACATCTCAATACTGAATATCTATACCCCCAATACAAGGACACCCAGATTTGTAAAAGAAACTCTTCTAACACATTGATCCTCACATATTAATAGTGGGAGACTTCAACACCCCACTCACAACAATGGACAGGTCATTGAGACAGAAACCAAACAGAGAAATAATGAGAGTTACAGAGGTCATGAACCAAATGGACCTAACAGATATCTACAGAATGTTTCATCCAAACAAAAAAGAACACATCTTCTTTTCAGTACCTCATGGAACTTTCTTCAAAACTGACCATATAGTTAGACACAAAGCAAGCCTCAACAGATACAACAAAATTGAAATAACCCCTTGTATCTTATCAGACTACCATGGATTAAAGCTGAACTTAAAAAACAACAGAAATATCAAAAATACTACACATTCATGGAAACTGAACAACTCTCAACTGAATGGCCACTCAGTCAGGGAAGAAATAAAGAAGGAAATCAAAGACTTCTTAAAATCTAATGACAATGAAGGCACAATATGCCCAAACCTATGGGACACAATGAAAGCAGTGCTACAAGGAAAGATCATAGCACTAAGTGCCTTCAAAAACAAAATTGTGAGAGCTCATATGAGCAACTTAACAGCAGAACTGGAAGTGCTAGAAAAAAAAAAAAAAAAGAAGAAGCATATACTCCCAAGAGGAGAATAAGGCAGGAAATCATCAAATTTAGGTTTGAAATCAACAACTTAGAAACAAAATGAACAATACAAAGAATCAATGAAACCAAGAATTGGTTCTTTGAAAAAAATCAACAAAATAGACAAACCCTTAGCCAAACTAACTAAAAGGCAGAGAGAAAATACCCAAATCAACAAAATCAGAAATGAAAAGGGAGAAATAACAAAAGACTTTGAGGAAATCCAGAGAATCTTTAGGTCTTATTTCAAAAATCTATATTCCACAAAATTTGAAAACCTAAGTGAAATGAACAGCTTTCTTGATATATTCTGCCTACCGAGGTTAAATCAAGATCAAGTTAACAAATTAAACAGATCTACAACTGCTAAAGAAATAGAAACAGTCATTAAAAGTCTCCCAACCAAAAAAAAAAAAAAAAAGCCCAGGGCCAGATGGTTTCAGCATAGACTTCTACCAGACCTTCAAAGAAGAGCTAATACCAATACCCTTCAAACTCTTCCTCAAAATAGAGTCAGAAGGAACCCTGCCAAACTCATTCTATGAGGCCACTGTCACCCTGATTCCTAAACCACACAAAGACCCACAAAGAAAGAGAACTTCAGACCAATTTCCCTCATGAACATACATGCAAAAATATTTAATAAATTACTTGCAAACCAAATCCAAGATCACATCAAAAGTGTCATACACCATGACCAAGTAGGCTTCATCCTAGGAATTCAGGGGTGATTCAACATACGAAAATCCATCAATGTAATCCCCCATATAAACAAGCTGAAAGAAAAAAAAAACATGTGATTATCTTGTTAGACACTGAAAAAGTATTTGACAAAATTTAACACCCCTTCATGCTAAAAGTCCTGGAGAGAGCTGGCATACAAGGACCGTACCTAGAAATAATAAAGGCAACCAAACAGTAGGCCAGTAGCCAACATCAAATTAAATGGAGAGAAACTTAAAGCATTTCCTCTCAAATCAGGGACAAGGTAATGATGCCCACTCTCCCCACATCTCTTCAAAATAGTACTTGAAGTTTTAACTAGAGCAATAAGACAATTAAAGGAAATTAAAGAGATACAAATTGGAAAGAACTCAAATTATTTCTATTTGCAGATGATGTGATAGTATACACAAGTGATCCCAAAACTTCCATCAGGGAACTACTACAACTGATAAACACCTTCAGCAAGGTGTCTGGATACAAAATTAATAAAAAAAAATCACAAGCCCTTCTTTATATAAAAGATAAGTGGTGTGAGAAAGAAATTAGGGAAACAAAACCCTTCACAATAGCCATAAACAATATAAAATACCTGGGGGTAACTCTAACCAAGCAAGTGAAAGACCTGTATGACAAAACTTAAGTCCTTGAAGAAAGAAATTGAAGAGGACACCTGAAGATGGAAAGATTCCCCCATGCTCATGGATAGGTAGGATCAACATAATCAAAATGGCCAGTCTACCAAAAGCAATATATAGATTCAATGCAATTCCTATTAAAATACCAACACAATTCTTTACAGACTTTGAAAGATTAATTCTGAACTTCATATGGAATAACTAAAAACCCAGAATAGCTAAATCAATCCTGTGCAATAAAAAAAATCTGGAGGAATCACCATCCCTGATTTCAAGCTATACTACACAGCAATAGTAAGAAAAACAGCATGTTACTGGTATAGAAACAGACCAGTTGATCAATGTAATAGAATTGAAGACCCAGAAATAAACCCACATACCTATGATCACTTATTTTTTTGACAAAGAAGCCAAAACCATACAATGGAAAAACAACAGCGTCCTCAACAAATGGTGCTTGTCTAACTGGGTGTCGAAATGTAAAAGAATGCAAGTAGACCCATACTTACCACCTTGCACAAAATTTAAGTCCAAGTGGATCAGCAACTTGAATATAAAGCTCGACACACTAAATCTAATAGAAGAGAAAGTGGGGAAAAGCCTGGAACTCATTGGCACAGGTGACAACTTCCTGAACAGATAACCAATACCTCAGGCTCTAAGAACAATGATCAATAAATGGGACTCATGAAACTTAAAAGCTTCTGTAAAGCAAAGGACACTGTCATTTGAACAAAATGGCAACCTACAGACTGAGAAAAGATTTTTACTAACCTAACATCCAAAAGAGGGCTAATATCCATAATTTATAAAGAATTCAAAAAATTAAACACCAAGAAAACAAATAAACCAATGAAAAAATGGGGAACAGAGCTAAACAGACTTCATAAAGGAGGAATCTCTAATGGCTGAGAGACACTTGAAGAAATGCTCAACATCCTTAATCATCAAAGAAATGCAACTTAAGACAACTCTGAGATTCCATCTCACACCTGTCAGAATGGCTAAGATCAAACAATCAAATGACTGCACATGTGAACAGGCTGTGGAGAAAGAACACTCCTCCGTTGCTGGCGAGAGTGCAAACTTGTACAATCACTATGGAAATCAGTCTGGCAATCTTAGACTACTTGAAATAGCTCTACCTTAAGACCCAGCCATACCACTTCTGGGTATACATCCAAATGACTCCTCAGTGAATCACAAGGAAGTTTCCTCATCTATGTTCATAGCAGCCTTATTTGTAATAGGTAGAAACTGGAAACAACCCAGATCTCCCCCAACCAAAGAATGGATAAAAAAACTGAGGTACATTTATTTACAAAATGGAATACTACTCAGCTATCAGAAACAATGAAATCATGCAATTTCAGCAAAATGGATGGAACTAGAAAAGCTCATCCTGAGTGAGCTAATCTAGACTCAGAAAGATGCACATGGCATCTACTCACTTATAATTGAATTTTAGCCATATAGTACAGGATAACTATCCTACAACCAACACCCCCAAAAGATCAAGAACATAGACCTTATTACCTGTTAGTGGGATCCTTTGCCCTCAGGGAACTGCCATGTAGGCCCCCAGTGAAAGAAGTTCTTAGCCCTCATATGACTGTTGAACTGAGGGGAGCTGATATGTAGGGCCAACCTATTCTGAAGCAGTAGGATAGGTGGGAGAGGGGGGAGAGGGTGTACAACCGAACTTTTTAAAATTATTAAATATGTATTTACTGATAACAGTATTCACTTATACAAATATAAACACTTTCCTAACTACTAACCCTATAAATTCCTACAACCCCTTTGACCTAACCAATAAACCTATTGATAACTACTACAACTATTTTCATAACCTTTTAGAAGGATACAGTCTCTGGGGCAGGTCCTCAGTCGTCAGGAACACAGTCTCTGTAGTAGACCCTTTAATGCACTTAACAGTCTTTTTTTCTGGAATATCTCAGATGTAGATCTGTCAGGGTAAATTGGCTATTGAAGTCTCACCTTAAATAAGACTTGAAGCTTTCTTCTCTCTGGGAGACCTCAGCCATCTGAAGGCCAACTCATTTCCTTCGTATCAGCAACTCTGCCGTTCTGCTTCAGTCCTTAAAGCCGGCCACAGTTTCATTTAGGCCACTGTTCGGACTGATCAAACCCCTCTAGGAAAAAGCTGAGCCACAGGCTTTAGTCCTTGGCCTTTTGGTGTCTTGCTGAGGCTTTCTCTGTTCACCAGCTTCTTTCTTCTTCAGGGAGATCTAGCCATCAATTCACCAGGACTTTCTCCATCAGACAATACAAACTACTCATTGTCCTTTCTAGTGTGAGGACTCGCTAGCATCAGAGCTCTCTAGCATGGGGGGCTTTTTGGCTCCATCCACTTGTCCTTAAATAGGATCTCTCCTTGTTCCACCTATTTCAGCTTAATTTGGGCTCTGCCCACTTAGCAGCTGAAAACAATACCAGGCCAAATTCATTGTTTTTAGTCCATTAAGTCTTTCCTGTTTTTCCTGCCTTCAACCTTGTTTTTTAGTCCATTAAGTCTTTCCTGTTTCCTGTTTTTAGTCCACAAGCTGATAAGCTAGTTGGTCACAGCCAAGTTGGTCTTCATGCCCCGAATTGAGACTGTATAAGTAACCCCTAGATATTTACTAATCTGATTTATTTTAATCTAACTTCCTACAAGGGTGAGTGGGACCAGGAGGGGTGGAGAGAGGGGGCTGTGATGGAGATGTAACTTGAAGTAATAAATAAACATTTAAGAAAGAGACAGCATACAGTTCAAAAAAAAAATTAGAGGCATCTGAGTGCGAACTAACCTGAATGCCTTCCCTTGAGGACTACATTTCATGGTACCAGAAGGCCCATGCTTGCTTCCCAAGGAAAGAGGCAACCAACAGTTTGACCCAGATATGACATTCATGAACCACAGAAATGACCAGAATGACCATTATACCATACTGATATACTAGTGAAACACATACTATAGCATTAACATACTACTCTAATTTAACTTAGGATCCACTCAACAAGAGGAATACCATTTCTGGTAATGTAAACCTAGATAAATACTCAGTTCTAGTGAATCATAGTTACTGAAGAAGAATCTACAGCAACTAATTTGCTAAACCAGCATAATCCCTAACAATTATCTATAAACATTTATCCTTATATCCACAGATAAGTATAATCTTCATTCCTCATCAAGAAAACTTCTCTTTGCAGCAGACAAAGACCACTACAGAAAAACCACAACCAACCAAAATATACAGTAGAGGAACCCAGTCTTAATGGATACATCTACAAAACACTCCTACACCTAAAGCTCAGGGAACATTGGCAAAGAAGAGGTGGGAAGAACAGGAGCTTTGCTGAGATATTGTGTCACCTAGTAGTATCGACTCAACAAGTTATATATAAGACCCTCTATTTATTTACAAATACATATGTGAGTGCAGTAACAGTTAATGGAAAAAGAGAACATGAATTTGAAAGAATGTAGGAAGGAATATATGGGAGGTTTTGGAGGGAGTAAAAGAAGGAAGAAATGCTCTAAGAAAATGCAGTCTTAAAAATAAACAAAATATATCATCTGCCAATAAGGATAATTTGACTTCTTCATTTCCAATTTGTATCCCCTTGATCCCCAGATGATGAGCATTGAAGAATATCCATTTGGAGATGGCTGCATTAGTGGCAAGCTTGTCACTGGGCAACAGAAACCCCTTGCTTCAACAGTAGACAGAATGCTGTCCAAAAAGGACAAAACTTGGAAGCAGGTAAGTCGACAGCCTAGCTCTGCCAAGACAGGGTAGGCATGTCCTTCATAATTCCTGCTTTACAATTAATGTCTGTCAGAAATACTGGGCCAAAAGGCTGAAGATAGATGCTCCAATGATAGAGAGAGAAATTGGGGACTGTCCAGTCTGTCATTTCTTAGTTTTGGAAACTGCTTACTCTGCACTCCCTGTTTATTCAGATATATTTATCCTTCTCAGGTCTCTGATGTGGTTGAAGAATAGATAGTTATAGCCTCACAGTTAATTATTAAGTTGTTTAGGAATTAAAAGGATATTCTAGGTCTAAAAAGATGCTTTTAAGTTGGTAATGTAAGTTAGAATGGAAACTGAATTAGGTATAGAACATTAAACTCATCAAGATAGAGAGATAATAGAATATTAATATCAGTTGCCAAAAACATATGCACTGGACATTGGAAATGTATGCTATAGCTTATAATTTTCATAATTGTTGCCTAATTATTCTTATTGTTTTGTATTGTGTTTATTGTTATCAAAAAAAGTGCCTTTGATTGGACTAAAAGAGGGAGTTGTTAGGGGGAAAACGATATACCTCAAATTTGAAAAAAAAGTGGATAGGAGAGAGGGGTGCAGGAGGTAGCAGGGTGGGACAGGCAGGAGGAGGGAGGGGAAAGTGATTGAGATGTAACTTGAAGAAAAACTTAATAAAACTTAACTTGTACAAAACTTAATTCCAAGTGGATCAAAGACCTTAACATAAGGCCGGCCACACTAAAGATACTAGAAGAAAAAGTAGGAGAAACCCTCGAACTCATTGGCACAGGTGACAACTTCCTGAACAGAACACCAACAGCTCAGGACCTGAGATCAACAATCAATAAATGGGACCTCATGAAACTGAAAAGCTTCTGTAAGGCAAAAGACACAGTCATTAGAACAAAACGGCAGCCTACAGACTGGGAGAAAATCTTCACCAACCCCATATCTGATAGAAGGCTATTATCTAAAATCTACAAAGAACTCAAGAAACTAAATTCCAAGAAACTAAATAATCCAATCAAAAAATGGGAGACGGAGCTAAATAGAGAATTCACAAAGGAGGAATCCCTAATGGCCGGGAGTCACCTGAAGAAATGCTCAACATCCTTAATCATCAGAGAAATGCAACTCAAGATGATCCTGAGATTCCATCTCACACCTGTCAGAATGCCTAAGATAAAGAGCTCAAATGACAGCACATGCTGGTGAGGCTGTGGAGAAAGGGGAACCCTACTCCATTGCTGGTGGGAGTGCAGGCTTGTGCAACCACTATGGAGGTGTGTCTGGAGATATCTTAGAAACCTTGGAATAACTTTGCCTCAGGACCCAGCCATACCACTTCTGGGTATACACCCAAAGGACACCTCACGGAGACATAGGGAAGTCTCCTCATCTATGTTCATAGCAGCCTTATTTGTAATAGCTAGAAACTGGAAACAACCCAGATGTCCCTCAACTGAAGAATGGATTAAAAAACTGTGGTACATTTATACAATGGAATATTACTCAGCTATAAAAAACAATGAAATCATGCAATTTGCAACCAAATGGATGGATCTAGAGAAGCTCATCCTGAGTGAGCTAACCCAGACTCAGAAGGATGCACATGGCATCTATTCACTTATAGTAGGATTTTAGCTATATCGTACAGGATATCTGTACTACAACCAACACACCAAAAGGAACATGGACATAAACTTTTTTTTTCATTTCTTTTTCTTTTTCCTTTTCCTTTTTTTTTCTTTTTCTTTTTCCTCTCTTTTTTTGTTGTTGTTCTTTGTTTTTGTGTGTTTGTGTGTCTGTTGGTCTTTTTTTTTAAGATTTCCCCCCGTAGCAAGGAGACACTTTTCACTGGCAGTACTGCCTCGTAGGCCCCCGGTGTATGAAGAGGCTCTTGGCCCTCATATGACTCCTGATCTGTGGTGAGAGACTGTTACGCAGGGACACTCCACCCCAGAGGATCAAGACGGAAGGGCCAGGGGGTAGAGCATGGGAGGGTGGGGCTGGGAAGCAGGAAAAGAGGACAATATGTTAAGGATGTAACCTGTAGCAACAAACAAATAAATTTATTAATTAAAAAAAGCAGGTAACAACGTTAAAACACTGTAAATAAAATAAAGGATACAGCCGTTCAACCTGGTTTTATAAACCTCCAAGTGTCGAAAAAAAGTAGAGCTAAGGTAAAATACAGGAGAAATGTGGTGTTAACCCATGCCTTTAACTTCAGCAGAGACGGGAGGAGCACCATAGAGTTAGTGGACTTATAAATTCTAGAGTTACATGGAACAGGGTGGTTAGGATACACACCCTTAATCCCATCATTCAAGAAGAGTACACCCATAACCCCAACACACTAGAGACAGAAACAGGCAGATCTCAGAGCTCAAGGTCAGCCTGATACAAAACAAACTCTAAATAGAGAAAAACTTCCATCCAGGAGTGGTGGAACACATCTTTAATCCCTTCAGATGGGAACCACAGGTCTCTGATCCCAATAATTAGAATGCAGAGACACACACACAAAGGATTTGGAAGGACCTAAGTTTAAAAGCTACTTACAAAAGGCCCACTCAATACAAACAAATTGTCCTTTGAGATCTCAAAATATATACACTAAAGCTGGTTTAGCTCCAAAATAACAAAATAATTTCTTCTTTAAACCAGATTGAAAGATAACACTTTATATATTGTTAAAAAACCAAATTTGCTTCAGGAGAAATATTACTTACCCCCCCCCCCCCAAAAAAAAGAGGGTGATTGTCCCTGAGTGAGGATTAGGGCAGGGCTCTGTTCTTATCTCTCCAGGAGAATCAAAGCATCCTTTCAAGGAACCCAGGGACATCTGGAAAACGGAAACCTCAGCAGAAAACAGAATCAGACACCAAGAGAAGACGAGTGACCCAGTTGATTCAGCCTGACAGACTCCCTCAATAGCTGTCTCCATCAAAAGCCTACAACCACAACAACTCAAGATGGCTAAGACTGTTCAGCTCTACACAATGCCCCAGCCAGAACCTCAGTAAAGCCTGGAAGTTCAGCTTCTGCCTACAAACTCCTTAGGACATCTAAACAGCTGAGAACAGAAGGACTGAACATAAAAGGATTGTACTAACATTTTTAACCATTTTTCCACTTTGGTTCGGGCCCCAAACAGGTTTACTATGACCCACATCAGCAGGAAGTCATTTTAAGAGAGTGACGTCCCATACCCAGAGGGTGGGGAGGGTGTTTCTCCGCCCCCCCCCTTTTTGGTTGTTTGAAGGACAACTGAAAACTCTGTTATTTAGGGGAAGAGATTACAAGTTGTTAAATGGTCCTGTTTAATGGGTTGTGGAGGTTAGACCCAGGGTATTCCTTCTTTCCCTTTTCTGTATCCTTCTTTATCTCCTATGTAGGAATGCACGGACTTGAGAAAAATTGAAACATAGCACAGGAAGGACCAAGAAGAAGGGTCAGATTATTGAATATGCCCTTATACCTTTGTATATTGATACAAAATTAGTAGTATACTTGGCTAAAGTGGTTGACCATTGTTTATTGTGCAAAAATAAGATTGTATTGGACTACGTCAGTATTGATATTTGTATATTGATACAAAATTAAGATTATAGTTGGCTACAATGGTATTGACCCTTGTATATGGACGCAATATTAAGATTGTATTGGGCCGCATAGGCATTGATCTTTGTATATTGATACAAAATTAAGAGTATATTTAGCCACATTTGAATAGATCTTTGTATATTGATACAAAATTAAAGGTAACGCTTCCTAATGGTATCGTACCTAGAGATACTTAAAAATGAAATGTGAAGCTCTGGCCTCTTGATACCAACCATCTTAAACTGTTTAGGATAGTTATGAAAAACAAACTCCTAGTCATGCATGCATGTCACCTTGTTAGCTACTATGACAGTGTATCACAGATATTCTCTAAGCTACTCAGTAATCAAGTTGTTAAGAGACAAGCAACATTTGCTTATCTAAATACAAGAGATAGATAGGGCATCTTCAAAAACCCCAAGAGATCTGCAGAATATGGCATTCAAAGATGTGGTCTTAAATTAAGATTTTTTTTTTGATATCGTGACATATCAGCTCCTGACAGCACCCCCTATTCTACGCCAAGTAGAAGAAAAGCATCGAAGAATCTCCAGTGTGAGATGGTTGAATTAGTGTCAAGCCTAGCTCTTGGCATGAAAAAACTCCTTGCTTCAACTGCAGACAGACTGCTGTCCAAAAAGGACAAAACTTGGTAGCAGAGAAGTCGACAGCCCAGCTCTGCCAAGACAGGGTAGGTTAGTCCTTCATAATCCCTGCTCTACAATAAATGTCTGTCAGAGAAACAGGACCAAAAGGCTGAAGACTGATGCTAGAATGTATGGAGAGAAAATGGGAACTGTCCAGGTAGTCACTGGTTTGTCATTTCTTAGTATTGGAAGCTGCAGGCCCTGCACTTCCTATATAATCAGATATATTTATCCTTCTCAGCTCTCTGAGGTGGTTGAAGAATAGACAGCTTGAGTCTCATAGCTAAATTTTGAGTTGTTTAGGAACCAAGAGGGCGTTCTAGATCTAAGAAGATGGTTATAATAGTGATGCAAGTTAGTATGAAAGCTAAGTCAGTTATAGAACTTTAAACTCATGGAGATGGTTAGAAGGTAGAAGGTTAAAGTCAGGGGCCAAATATATATGAACTGGACATTGGGAAGGTATACTGGGCCATTTAACTCTCATAAATGTGGCATATTTAATTCTGCTGTTTTGTATAGAATTTACTGTTATAAGAGAAAGAACCATTTGTTGGATTGAAAAGGGAAGCTGTTGGGGGGGAAGAGGGTGGAAGGGTGGGACAGGAAGGGGGAATAGGGAAGGGTTTGTGACTGAGATGTAACTTGAAGAAAAAAAATAAAGTACTTATAAATAAATAAATAAATAAATAAATGTTGGTAAAAATAAAAAAATAAACAAAATTAAATTTGAATGCTTCAAGTTCCCTGCATATCTTGCAGCTAGTTCAACAAACCTCCTTTCTTTTGTATTTGTATTTCCTTGAGGCCACTTCTACAGCCTCAAAGAAAGGTCTTGAAAAATCATGTAATTTTCTGATCCTACTAACACTTGTAAGCTTCTTTAGCTCCTTGACTATTCCGGGTCTCCTTTTCCCTCTTCCCTCTCCTCCTCCTATTCAGAGGAAACAGCTACATTACAATACCCAGTACAACATTGCATAGCTTTAAGTACTTTAATGGGCAGAAAGCTATTGTAACATTGTCATCATCAATCTCTGAAACTCACAGGTTATTTTGCAACACGCCTGTAAGTGATTACACACCCATACTGAAGTACAAATCTCTATTATATATAAACAAATGTAATCCTGAAAAATACAGTGTAAGATTCTTGTAAAATTATGTACCACCTTCGCAGTATATGAAAGTCAAATTATACAATAAGTGTATATAGACGGGTTAAAATATTGAGCTAATCCTATCTGATTCACGGCTTGTATTGTGTTCAAGTCTAACCATAACCATAACCATACCAATAACTGACACCTATACTTTAAATTTTCTTTAATAAAATTATACTATCATGTACTTTTAATTATTTTAATAACACAATATTGTACTGTTTTACCTTCATAAGGGAAACTTATAAAACTGTTATACAGGTTTGTGTATTTAATATATTCTATTTGCTCACTATGCATGGCTTCACTTGGTATTCTGAGAGAATAGTTAAGTATTTCATAGCAAGAGTTTATCACTTCTGTAACAGAAGTTTCGTTATCACTTTTTGCTTTTGGAGCTTGTGACTAATGTAGCACTAAGTATCACTGCACATGTATCTTTCTATACTGTGTGAATTTTGATAGGGGATAGAATCCTAGAAAATAAAGTAGCCGTCTTCAATCATTGGTCATTTTAAAATTTATTTATTTTTAAATCCTAACCCATCTTGTCTTAATTTCTAGTTCTGTATAAAAGTAACTGTAAACCCATAACTATCAATAGATAGTAAACTCAGGAGTTTTCTTATATTATAATGTCATGTTTTACTTTCAAATATTCTGAAGCTCAAAAATTTTGGTTGTAGAATTCATAATTGCTACCAATATTTCATTAATAAATCATCTGACAATTATACTTTTTATTAATTCTTTGATAATTTGACACAATGTGCTTTGATCATTTTTACCCTCAGCTCACCATGATTCATCTACACCCCCTCATCCTCACAGCCCCTCCAGTTTTATTTTCTCTCTCTCTCTCTCTCTTCTTCCCCCCTCTCTCAAATTGGGCATCTGAGTCCAATGTGGTCAACTTATTGGGGGGGGGTCTTATAGAACATTCTTATAGAAAACTGGTTCTACCTACCCCAGAAGCCATCAAATATGAATGAAGCTCCTCAGAAGTAGGGGCTTGTGATCTCTTCTCTCTCCATGTTAGAATGTTAACTGGCTCTGGTCCTTCCCAATCTCTGGCTCTTACAGTCTTTCTGGTCCCTCTCCATTATGGTTCCCGAGCCTTGTCAGGGAAGTAAAATACCTATCCCATTTGTGACTAAGCATTCCACAGACACTTAGTGCATGAATTTTGGTTTGTTGTAAGTTTCTGCATTAACTATTCACACACACACAGACACACACACACACAGACACACACACACACACACACACACACACACACACACAGGTTCTTATATGAAGCTTGAGAGCTGCACTAACTTATGGGTATAGATAGAGATATGGATATGAATTTAGAAGGAAGTTTGATATTATATTCCTCCTTCAGAGCAGCAATTAGTGGATTCACACCTAGGGAATGTGAGCTTCCTAACTTTCTTCATCAGATTTACAGTGTAAGGCATATATATCATTCCTAAATAGGCCTTAAATCTAATCAGAAAATAGTTGGTTGCGCCCATTACATTCATGACAATATTTGAACTCATATCTTGCTGTGTAGGTCATAATTGTAGTTCATAGGTTTCCCAGCTGGGTAGGATTGTTGATGACTTTTTCTTCCCCAAAACTTATATATAACCTTCCTGTACTATGAAAGCTAGCCATAAGGAACGAAGCTTCCTGGTCAGATCAAATTGATTTCTCCATTTCTCCACATCCTGTTACCAAAAGGTATGGTATCTATAGCAATAGAGTTTATCAAGTTTGGGTAGGCAACCAGTTGCAATAGTGTAGTCTCTGTTTGTTTTGATTTTTAGTTTGTTTATTACTTCTAGTTACATCCTCATCACAGTCCCATCCCTCCTCCCCTCCCAGTCCCACCTTCCCACTCTCTCCCCCCTTTCCCACCTATCCTACTCCTCTGGTGTGAGGTGCCTCCACATATCAGCCTCATTTCATTCATTGGACATATGAGGGCTAAGAGCTTCTTCTTGCACTGGGGGCCTACATGGCAGCTCCACTACAGGGAAGTTTCCTGCTAACAAGTAGCAAAGATTATGTTTCTGTTCCTTTGGCTCTGTTGATTGTAGGATAGCTACCCTATACTATACGTCTAAAATCCAGTTATAAGTAAATGCATGCCATCTGTATTTTTCTGTGTCTGGTCTGAATGGCTTTTAGGGTCTTCAGAACACCCTTGACTAACAACTTGAGTGGAGGTATGCTACACTTGTCACTGAGTTTCTATTTGGAAATTTGTGGTTGCTGGGAAGAGCATTATCTGCTGTGTAAGGGAATTCCAAAAACATTTATATGAATATGCACATATATATATCTAGGAAGCCTATAAAATAATAGATTTCTATTCTTATTCAAGTCTCCCCAGTGTTAGTTATCTCTATCCAAGCTTCTCCTCTGCCCTGCCTTCCCATCTCTTCACTTTAACTTCCCATCTGTTATCCCCTTGCTTCCTTCCATATCACCTATTTTCTATTTCCCCTCCCTTGAGATTTTTTTCTTTCACTCCCTACAAATGGTCCCTTTCTAGTTTCCTGTATTCTACAGGTACTTTAATTAAACATACAAGTCTGAAAACTCAATGCTAAGGACCACAAATGATCACCAACCCCACATCTGACAGAGGGATAATTACCAAAATTTACAAAGAACTCAAGAAACTAAATGCCAAGAAACCAAATAATCAAATCAAAAAATGGGGAGTAGAGCTAAACAGAGAATTCACAAAGGAGGAATCCATAATGGCTGAGAGACACTTGAAGAAATGCTCAACATCCTTGATCATCAGAGAAATGCAACTCAAGACAACTCTGAGATTCCATTTCACACCTGTCAGAATGGCTAAGATCAAAAACTTAAATGACAGCACATGCTCGTAAGGTTGTGAAGAAAGGGGAACCCTCCTCCATTACTGGTGGGAGTGCAAGCTGGTACAACCACCATGGAAATCAGTCTGGCGATATCTTAGAAAAATTGAAATAGCTCTACCTCAAGATCCAGTCATACCACTTCTGGGTATACATCCGAATGATTCCTCACCAAACCACAAGGGCGTTTTCTCATCTATGTTCATAGCAGCTTTATTTGTAACAGCTAGAAACTGGAAACAACCGAGATGTCCCTCAACCAAAGAATGGATAAAAAAAACTGTGGTACATCTACACAATGGAATACTACTCAGCCATCAGAAACAATGAAATTATGCAATTTGCAGCCAAATGGATGGAACTAGAGAAACTCATCCTGAGTGAGCTAGCCCAGACTCAGAAGGATGCGCATGGCATCTATTCAGTTATAGTCAGATTTTAGCCATATAGTATAGGATAACTATACTACAGCCAATGCACCAAAGGAACAGGAACATAGACTTTGTTTCCTGTCAATGAGACACTTTTCCCTAGTGGTGCTGCCTTGTAGGCACCCAGTGTATGCAGAGGCTCTTGGCCCTCATATGACTGCTGAACTGGGGCAAGGGACTGATATGTAGGGACACTCCACTCTGGAGGAGTAGGATGGAAGGGATGGGGGTAGAGGGTGGGAGTGTGGGACTGGGGGGGGGTGGGTTGAAAGAGGGTACTGTGATGGAGATGTAACCTGAAGTAATAAATAAACATAAAAAAGAAAAAATAGATTTTTAAAAATCCAGTAGCAAGCAGGAAAATGAATGCACAAAGAATACACAAATCTGACAAAAGAGATGTCAGGCTGAAGTGGATCATAAGAGACAGAGATGTTTACTGCATAATGACAAAGAGATCATCAATACATCATGAAGCTATTATAACAATTTAACCTATACATACCAAATGTTGGGACATACAATCTTATAGAACATGTACTACACATGTTCTATACAAGGGAGAACTAACCCTCAATGCAGTATTAGTAGATCATATATATAGTATATATATATACACACACACACATATATATGTATATATATATGCACTGTTGCATATATGCATATATATATATAGT
The DNA here is from genome assembly GCA_907164525.1 of Lophiomys imhausi. Taxonomy (NCBI): domain Eukaryota; kingdom Metazoa; phylum Chordata; class Mammalia; order Rodentia; family Muridae; genus Lophiomys; species Lophiomys imhausi. Next base: position 6,029,201 of record CAJQZJ010031840.1, read on the forward strand.
TTATATATAATCCAGATAAAACTATCAACCAAAAAAAAAAAAAAACAGAAAAAACCACACACATGAGTGGGAACATGAACATTTGTCTTTCTGGGTCTGGGTTACCACACTTTGTATAATGTTTCCAGTTCCATCCATTTCATAATTTTATTTTTATTTGTAGGTAATTAAAATTTCATTGCATATGGGTAAACATTTTGATTATCCACTCATCAGTTATGGACATCTGGGCTATTATGAATAAAACAGATATGAACATGGATGAGCATCAATCTCTGTAGTGGGAAATAGTGTTTGAAAGAACCTGAGTTGGCATAAGATATCCCAAAACCAAGTTCCCAGCAAAAAAGAGAATCATTTGCCACAGAGAGATGAAAGGCAGGGAAATAAGTGACAAAGACAGAAAAGAGGATGATGATCAAGGGACAGGGGAGAAAAGGGGCAAGGGAGAGGGGAAGGATTATCTGCCCCAGATGGACAAAGGATTGCCCCTGGATAGAGAGTATACAGATGTGACACATAGGTAAACGGTGTTTTTTTTTTTCTTTTTTTTTTTAAATACTTTATTTTTTTTTCTTCAAGTTACATCTCAGTAACAAACCCCTCCCTATTCCCCCTTCCTA
>CAJQZJ010031840.1:6030223-6054344 GCA_907164525.1 Lophiomys imhausi
GGTTCTTCGATGCTTATCTTCTACTTGGAGTAGAATAGGGGGTGCTGTCAGGCGCTGATATGTCTCGATATCAAAAAAAAATTCTTGATTTAAGATAACATCTTTGAATGCCATATTCTGCAGATCTCTAGGGGTTTTTGAAGATGCCCTATCCATCTCTTGTATTTAGATAAGCAAATGTTGCTTGTCTCTTAGCAACTTGATTACTGGGTAGTTTAGAGAATATCTGTGACAGACTGTCATAGTAGCTAACAAAGAGACATGTTTGCATGACTAGGAGTTTGTTTTAACTATCCTAGACCGTTTTAGACGTTTGGTATCTAGAGGTCAGAGCTTCACATTTTATTTTTAAGTATCTCTAGGTATGATACCATTGGGAAAGAAAAGAAAAAAAAAGGGCAGGGGGCAGGGCTGAAACACTGTGAATGGAACAGAGGATACAGCCATTCGGCCTGGATTTGCAGACCTCCAGGTGTAGAGAAGACGTGGAGCTAAGGTAAAATACAAGAGAATTGTGGTATTGGCCCATGCCTTTGACTTCAGCGGAGACGGGGGTTTCAATGGGGGGGGGAGGGGGCACCTTAGAGTTGGTGGTCTTATGTACTCTGGAGTCATACGGAGCGGGGTGGTGAGGGTGCATACTCTTGGTCCCACCATTCAGGAAGAGTACACCCTTGATCCCAGCTCCCAAAACACTGGAGACAGAAACAGGCAGATCCCGGAGCTCAGGGTCAGCCTGATGCAGGGCAAGCTCTAAATAGAGAAAGACTTCGATCCAGGAGTGGTGGAACACATCTTTGATCCCTTCAGATGAGAAACACAGGTCCCTGTTCCCAATAATTAGAGTTCAGAGACACACACATGGGATTTGGAGAGACCTAGGTTTGGAGGCTACTTACAAAAGGCCTTCTCGATGCAGGCAGATTGTCCTTTGGGATCTCAAAATATATACACTAGAGCTGGTTTAGCTCCAAAGTGACAGAATGATTTCTTCTTTAACCCGGATTGAAAGATAACGCTTTGTATGTTGTCAGAAGGCCAAATTTGCTTCAGGAGAAGTACTACCTAGCCCCCCCATCCCCCCCCCCCCCAAAAAAAAAAAAAAGAGGGCATTTGTCCTAGGGTTGGGATTGGGGCAGGGCTCTGTTCTTATCGTTCCAGGAGAATCGAAGTGTCCACATTTTATTTTTAAGTATCTCTAGGTATGATACAATTGGGAAGCATTACCTTTAAATTTGTATCAATATACAAAGATCTATTCGATTGTGGTTAAATATACTCTTAATTATGTATCAATATACAAAGATCAATGTCTATGTAGCCCAATATAATATTAATATTACGTCCATATGCAAGGGTCAATACCATTGTGGCCAACTATAATCTTAATTTTGTATCAATATACAAAGATCAATACCGATGTAATCCAATACAATCTTATTTTTGCACAATAAACAATGGTCAATACCACTTTAGCCAAATAACTACTAATTTTGTATCAATATACAAAGGTATAAGGGCATATTCAATAATCTGCCCCTTCTTCTTGGACCTTCCTGTGCTATGTCTATATCTCATTTTTCTCAAGCCCATGCACTCCTACATAGTAGAGGAAGAAGGATACAGAAAAGGAAAAGTAGGAATTCCCTGGGGCTAACCTCCAAAACCCATTAAGACAGGACCATTTATCAGCTTGTAGTCTCTTCCCCTACATAACAGAGTTTTCAGTTATCCTTCAAATAACCAAAAAGAAGGGCGGAGAAACACCCTCCCCACCCTCTGGGTTGGGACGTCGCTCTCTTAAAGTGACTTCCTGCTGATTTGGGTCGTAGTAGACCTGTTTGGGGCCCGAACCCAAATGGAAAAAATGATTAAAAATGTTAGTACACTCCTTTTTTGTTCAGTCCTTCTGTTCTCAGATGTTTAGATGACCTAAGGGGTTTGTAGGCAGAAGCTGATCTTGCAGGTTTCACTGAGGTTCCTGTGGGGGCATTGTGTAGAGCTGAGCAGTCCCAGTGACATTGGATTGCTGTGGTGGTTGCAGGCCCCCGATGGAGACAGCTATTGAGGAAGTCTGCCAGGCAGAATCAACTGGGTCACTCGTCCTCCTTGGTGCCTGATTCTGCTCTCTGCTGAGGATTCTGCTGTCCAGCCGTTCCTGGGCTCCCCTAATGGACGCTTCGATTCTCCTGGAAAGATAAGAACAGAGCCCTGCCCCAATCCCAACCCTAGGACAATTGCCCTCTTTTTTTTTTTCTGGGGGGGGGATGGGGGGGTTGGGAGTACTTCTCCTGAAGCAAATTTGGCCTTCTGACAACATACAAAGTGTTATCTTTCAATCCGGGTTAAAGAAGAAATCATTCTGTCACCTTGGAGCTAAATCAGCTCTAGTGTATATATTTTGAGATCCCAAAGGACACTCTGCCTGCATCGAGAAGGCCTTTTGTAAGTAGCCTCCAAACCTAGGTCCCTCCAAATCCCATGTGTGTGTCTCTGAACTCTAATTATTGGGATCAGGGACCTGTGTTTCCCATCTGAAGGGATCAAAGATGTGTTCCACCACTCCTGGATCGAAGTCTTTCTCTATTTAGAGTTTGCCCTGCATCAGGCTGACCCTGAGCTCCGGGATCTGCCCGTTTCTGTCTCCAGTGTGCTGGGAGCTGGGATCAAGGGTGTACTCTTCTTGAATGGTGGGACCAAGAGTATGCACCCTCACCACCCCGCTCCGTATGACTCCAGAATACATAAGACCACCCACCAACTCTATGGTGCCCCCCCCCCCCCGTCTCCGCTGAAATCAAAGGCATGGGCCAATACCACCAATACTACAATTCTCTTGTATTTTACCTTAGTTCCATGTCTTCTCTACACCTGGAGGTCTGGAAAACTACGCCGAATGGCTGTATCCTCTGTTCCATTCACAGTGTTTCAGCCCTGCCCCCCGCCTTTTTTTTTTTTTTTTTTAGTTAATAAATTTATTTGTTTGTTGCTTCAGGTTACATCCTTATCATATTGTCCTCTTTTCCCGCTTCCCAGCCCCACCCTCCCATGCAATACCCCCTGACCCTTCCGTCTTGTTCCTCTGGGGTGCAGTGTCTCTGCCTAACATTCTCTCACCACAGATCAGGAGTCATATGAGGGTCAAGAGCCTCTTCATTCACCGGGGGCCTACGAGGCAGTACTGCCAGTGAATGGTGTCTCATTGCTACTGGGGGAATACTAAAAAAAGACCAACAAACACACAAATCCACAAAAACAAAGAATATCAACAAAAAAAGAGAGGAAAAAGTAAGGGAAAAGGAAAAAGAAAAAAAGAAGGAAAAAGAAAAAGATAAAAAAAAATTATGTCCTTGTTCCTTTTGATGTGTTGGTTGTAGTACAGATATCCTGTACGATATAGTTAAAATCCTACTATAAGTGAATAGATGCCATGTGCATCCTTCTGAGACTGGGTTAGCTCACTCAGGATGAGCTCCTCTAGATCCATCCCTTTGGTTGCAAATTGCATGATTTCATTGTTTCTGATAGCTGAGTAATATTCCATTGTATAGATGTACCACAATTTTTTAATCCATTCTTCAGTTGAGGGACATCTGGGTTGTTTCCAATTTCTAGCTATTACAAATAAGGCTGCTATGAACATAGATGAGGAGACTTCCCTATGTCTCCGTGAGAGGTCCTTTGGGTGTATACCCAGAAGTGGTATGGCTGGGTCCTGAGGCAAGGTTATTCCTAGATTTCTAAGATATCGCCAGACAGATCTCCATAGTGGTTGCACAAGCCTGCACTCCCACCAGCAATGGAGTAGGGTACCCCTTTCTCCACACCCTCGCCAGCATGCGCTATCATTTGAGCTCTTTATATTAGCCATTCTAACAGGTGTTAGGTGGAATCTCAGGGTCGTCTTGAGTTGCATTTCTCTGATGATTAAGGATGTTGAACATTTCTTCAGGTGTCTCTCATCCCTTAGGGATTTCTCCTTTGTGAATTCTCTATTTAGCTCCATCTCCCATTTTTTTGAATGGATTATTTGGTTTCTTGGCATTTAGTTTCTTGAGTTCTTTTTAGATTTTAGATAATAGCCCTCTATCAGATGTGGGGTTGGTGAAGATTTTCTCCCAGTCTGTTGGTTGCCGTTTTGTTCGAATGACAGTGTCCTTTGCTTTACAGAAGCTTTTCAGTTTCATGAGGTCCCATTTATTGATTGTTGATCTCAGGTCCTGAGCTGTTGGTGTTCTGTTCAGGAAGTTGTCACCTGTGCCAATGAGTTCAAGGGTTTCTCCTACTTTTTCTTCTATAATCTTTAGTGTGGCTGGCCTTATGTTAAGGTCTTTGATCCACTTGGAATTAAGTTTTGTACAAGGTGATAGGTATGGGTCTAATTTCATTCTTTTGCAAGTGGACATCCAGTTGGACCAGCACCATTTGTTGAAGATACTGTCCTTCTTCCATTGTGCATTTTTGGCTTCTTTGTCAAAGAGTAGTTGGCCATATGTGTGTGGATTCATGTTTGGTCTTCAATTTGATTCCATTGATCCACTGGTCTGTTTCTATACCAGTACCATGCTGTTTGTATTACTGTTGCTCTGTAGTACAGCTTGAAATCTGGGATGGTGATACCTCCAGATGTTTTTTCATTGTACAGGATTGGTTTAGCTATTCTGGGCTTTTTGTTGTTCCATATGAAGTTGAGACTAGCTTTTTCCAGGTCTATAAAGAATTGTGTTGGTATTTTGATAGGAATTGCATTAAATCTATATATTGCTTTTGGTAGGATAGCCATTTTTATTATGTTGATCTTACCTATCCATGAGCATGGGAGATCTTTCCATCTTCTAAAGGCCTCTTCCATTTCTTTCTTCAGGGGCTTGAAGTTCTTGTTATATAGGTCCTTTACATGCTTGGTTAGAGTTACCCCCAGGTATTTTATGTTGTTTGTGGCTATTGTGAAGGGGGTTGTTTCCCTTATTTCTTTCTCGGTATATTTGTTTGTTGTATAAAGAAGGGCTTCTGATTTTTTTGAGTTAATTTTGTATCCAGCCACCTTGCTGAAGTTGTTTATCAGCTGTAAGAGTTCTTTGGTGGAGTTTTTGGGGTCGATTATGTATACTAACATATCATCTGCGAATAGGGATAATTTGACTTCTTCATTTCCAATTTTTATCCCTTTGATCTCCTTTAGTTGTCTTATTGCTCTAGCAAGGACTTCAAGTACTATATTTTAGAGATATGGTGAAAGTGGACATCCTTGTCTTGTCCCTGAGTTTAGAGGAAATGCTTCAAGCTTCTCTCCATTTAATTTGATGTTGGCTACTGGCTTGCTGTATATTGCCTTTATTATTTCTAGGTATGGACCTTGTATGCCCATTCTCTCCAGAACTTTTAGAATGAAGGGGTGTTGGATTTTGTCAAATGCTTTTTCTGCATCTAGCGAGATTATCATGTGGTTTTTTCTTTCATCTTGTTTATGTGGTGAATTACATTGATAGACTTTCGTATATTGAACCATCTCGGCATTCCAGGTATGAAGCCTACTTGATCATGGTGTATGATACTTTTGATGTGTTCTTGAATTCGGTTTGCTAGTATTTTATTAAGTATTTTTGCATCTATGTTCATGAGGGAGATTGTTCTGAAGTTCTCTTTCTTTGTTGGGTCTTTGTGTGGTTTAGGAATCAGAATGACAGTGGCCTCATAGAATGAGTTTGGCAGTGATATTTCTGTTTCTATGTGGTGGAAGAGTTTGAAAAGTAATGGTGTTAGTTCCTCTTTGAAGGTCCGGTAGAATTCTGTGCCAAAGCCATCTGGCCCTGGGCTTTTTTGGTTCGGAGATTATCAATGATTCTTTCTATTTCCTTAGGTGTTATTGGGCTGTTTAAGATGTTAATCTGATTTTCATTTAGTTTTGGTAGGTGGAATTTATTGAGGAAATTGTCCATTTCGCTTAGGTTCTCAAATTTAGTGGAATATAGATTTTTAAAGTAATGCCCGAATATTTTCTGGATCTCCTCAATGTCTGTTGTTATTTCTCCCTTTTCATTTCTGATTTTGTTGATTTGTGTTCCTTCCCTTTGCCTTTTAGTTAATTTGGCTAGGGGTCTGTCTATTTTGTTGATTTTCTCAAAGAACCAACTCTTGGTTTCATTGATTCTTTGTATAGTTCTTTTTGATTCTAAGTTGTTGATTTCAGCTCTAAGCTTGATGATTTCCTGTCTTCTGCTCTTCTTGGTAGTGTTTGTTTCTTTTTTTTCCAATTCACCCATCTTAGCTGTTAGTTCACTAATATGAGCTGTCACAATTTTCTTTTTGAAAGCACTTAGTGCTATGAACTTTCCTTGTAGCACAGCTTTCAATGTATCCCATAGGTTTGGGTATGTTGTGTCTTCATTGTCATTGGATTTTAAGAAGTCTTTGATTTCCTTCCTTATTTCTTCCCTGACCCAGTGGTCATCCAGTAAGGAGCTGTTCAATTTCCATGTGTGGGTAGGCTTTCTGTTGATTCTTTTGCTGTTGAAGACCAGCTTTATTCCGTGGTGGTCTGATAAGATACAAGGTGTTATTTCAATTTTCTTGTATCTATTGAGACTATCCTTGTGACCAATTATGTGGTCGATTTTGGAGAAGGTTCCGTGGGGTGCTGAGAAAAAGGTGTATTCCTTTGTGTTTGGGTGAAACGTTCTGTAGATATCTGTTAGGTCCATTTTTTTCATGATCTCTGTTAGACTCAATATTTCTCTGTTTGTCTTCTGTCTTGATGATCTGTCCTTTGTTGTGAGTGGGGTGTTGAAGTCTCCCACTACTAATGTGTTGTGATCGACGTGCGCTTTAAGTTTTAGAAGTGTTTCTTTTAAGAAAGTAGGTGCCTTTGTATTTGGGGCATAGATGTTCAGTATTGAGTTTCCTCTTGATGAATATTCCCTTTCATGAATATATAGTGCCCTTCTTTGTCTTTCTTCATTAACTTCAGTTGGAAGTCTGTTTTGTTTGATATTAGGATGGCTACTCCAGCTTGCTTCCTGGGTCCATTTGCTTGGAAAACCTTTTCCCAGCCCTTTACTCTAAGGCAGTGTCTATCTTTCGTAGTTAGATGTGTCTCTTGTATACAGCATAAGGAAGGGTCTTGCTTGCGGATCCACTCTGTAAACCTATGTCTTTTTATTGGGGAGTTGAGTCCATTGATGTTGATGGATATTAGTGACCTGGGGTTGTTATTTCCCATTAGTTTGGTATAGGCAGTGGTCCTGTGCCTCTGTTGGTTTAGTTGCTGAGGGGTTTTCTATTCCCTTTGTTTTCTTAGGTGGAGTTTTCTTCTCTGGGTTGGGATTTTCCTTCTAGGATTTTCTGTAGGGCTGGGTTTGTGGGTAGATATTGTTTAAATTTGAATTTGTCATGGAATATCTTGTTTTCTCCATCTATGTTGATAGAGAGTTTTGCTGGGTAAAGTAGTCTAGCTGGGCATCTATGATCTCTTAGGACTTGTAGTATATCTGACCAGGCCCTTCTAGCTTTTATCGTTTCTGGGGAGAAGTCAGGTGTAATTCTGATGGGTCTGCCATTGTATGTGACTTGACCTTTTTCTCTTACCACTTTTAGTATTCTTTCTTTGTTCTGTACATTTGGGGTTTCAATTATTATGTGGCGAGAGGAGTTTCTTTTCTGGTCTAATCTGTTTGGTGTTCTGTAAGCCTCTTGGATTTTTATTGGCATGTCTTTTTTCAGGTTTGGGAAGTTTTCCTCTATGATTTTGTTGAAGATATTTCCTGGACCTTGGAGTCGGGAGTCTTCTCTTTCCTCTATACCTATAATTCTTAGGTTCCGTCTTTTCATTGAGTCCTTGATTTCTTGGATGTTGTGGGTGAGAGATTTTTTAGCCTTCTCATTTTCTTTGGATGTTGTACTGATTTCTTCCACTGAATCTTCCATGCCTGAGATCCTGTCTTCCATCTCTTGCATCCTATTGTTGATACTCACATCCGTAGTTCCTGTTCTCTTCCCTTGGTTCTCCACTTCCTCTTGTAACTCTGACTGTGTTTTCTTTATTGTTTCTATTTCTATTTTCATGTCTTGTATGGTTTTGTTCGTTTTGTACATTTCCTTCTCCAGCTTGCTTGTTTTTGTATGAAAATCTTTCATGGCTTTTTCCTTTTCCTGTTCAAGCTCTGTCACCTTGGCTTGGAGCTCTTTAATGGTGTTGTTCCTTGTTTTGATTTGTAGAATTGTGGCTTCTTTGAATTCCTTCATAGATTTAAGTTCTTCTTGCAGGGACTCTATCACTTTCCATAATGCAGAATTGTCAAAGTTTTCATGTGTTTCTGTTGGTGTGTGTTCATCCTAATTGGATGAGCTAGGATGGTTCTGCTTTGTTGGAGTCATAATTCCTTGATTTCTATTTTTTTTTTTTGACCTTTCGCCATTGGATGCATTTAGCTATCTGTTTTCTGTGCTTGGAACCACAGTGGATGATTTGGTGCAGGTGACGAGTTACTTGGCTATCTGTAGTTGCTTACAGGGGGATTTCAAGGTCACTGTGGTTTTAATCGCCTGAGGCACTGTGAGCTGGTGCAGCCTATTCCCAGGTTGTGTTTAATGGATTGTTTCACTGCTCCCAATTCAGACTTCCCTATGTTGCACTCTGAGTTATCAGCCTGTAATGGTTCTGATGGTATGGGCCTGTTTGCCCAGGCACAGATTCTGTGGGCTTTGTTTGTCATCACGGAGGCTGACAGGGTCTGGCTCTACACCTAATATGTCTGGATTTTCCAGGATACAGCTATGGTCCCGATTTCTGGTTTCTCTCTAGGCTTCTCGCCACAGGGCTGGACTCTGTGCCTGATTCCCTTCCTGTCTGTGCCGCCACGGGTTCTGTGGGTACCCCAAGCCCCGGATCCTCCGGTTGCCTGAGTGGACCTCTCGTCCCAGCAGCTCAGCAGTGGGTGCACGGATCCCTGGCCCCGCCCATGCCTGTCTCTCTCCCCAGATGACCTGCCGTGGACTCCCGGGGATTTGGCCCTGCCAGCAGTGCTCCCTCTCCAGCTGCGCTACCGTAAGTGTGCAGGATTCAGCCCCTCCCTCCCGCCTTTGTGTTCACAGCTCTCTGGGAACCTCCTACGGACCACCCGCTGAGCCCCCTGTTTGTTCCTTGCTAAGCCTTCCACTATCTCGCAAAGTTTTTTAAGTGGGTATAAGTTCAACCTGATGTGTGGGGAGCCCAATAGGCCAGCGATCTATGGCCGAGTGGACCCTGATTCTGCATGCTGTAAGTTGGGATCGATCTTTAGAGGCGCCTCTCCAAATGGGAGTTCCCGAATCCGGGTTTAGTGGCTTCCGTGTCTGTGAGAGATGAGTGAGAACCTTGCCCTGGGACTTTTAACAGTCCCTTGGGAGCTGTGAGTGTTCCCGGGGGCGGGGGGGTCTAGCCCCTCTGGTTTTTGCACATTGCCCAATAACTCTGTGTTTTTTATGCCTCTTTTTTCCCCGCGTTCAAAATGCATCAGTGTAGGTCGCCGCCATCTTGGCCCGCCTCCTAAATGGTGGTTTTTAAAGGAAAAGGGGAATCCATATTAGGATGAAGTGTTTAACTTTGATTGGGGATGTTAATTAGTGTAGCCAAAAGGAAATTTTTGATTCTTATACTTTAATACTTTGATAACTAGACCTTGGTGATCAGCCTCAGGGGGAAGAAGTGGCCTAATACTGGAACAGACATTGGTGGCTAGCTTTAGGAATGGAATCTAACAATTTTAGCAAGGTTGAGATAATGAGGGGAGGGTAAGGCCTATTTGCCATGTTCAGGCCTGTTAGAGCCCCTTCAAGTGTTCTTTGAATGTATGGGTCTTATGGAAGATATATTTTGAGTTTTTTGAGAAAACTGCATGTTGATTTCCATGGAGGTTATGCAAATTTACAACTCCATGGTGTTTTAAGGTTCCCCAATCTCTAAATCCTGGTCAACATTTTCAATCTTTTTTATGTTCTTAATTTTAGCCATTCTGATGTAGAGATATATATGTTCTGATGTGGAGATATATGTTCTAATTTGCATTACCCTGATTGGTAAGCATGGTGAGGACTTTTAAAAACATTTCTTCTGAGAACTCTAGTTCCATCATCAACTCTTTAATTTTCTTGGTGTTTATTTTTTTGAGTTCTTTATATCTTTAAGGCACTAAATGCCAATTCCCTGTCAGATGTGTAGCTGGCAAAGACAGTTGCCCCATTATTCAGTCCATCTCATTGCTGTGTGACAAACCTTTTCCTGGAGAACCACAAAAGACAGAGACCCTATGACAGAGCATACCTCAAAGCCCAAGTTGATGACTCAGTCTTTTTTATTGGAGCTCCTTACAGGAATATTAGTGAGGCGCTAATTTTAGGGGCAGAAATGATTAAAAGATACCTGTACCACTAAAGCCCATCCCAGGATGGGTGATGGCTCACACAGCTGGAACCTGGAGTACACTGCACAGCCTGAAGGCACCTCAACAGTTTGGGGAAAGTCCTTTCTAGGTACCTCAGTGAGTCAAGGCCTCCTCTAGGCAGCTGGGCTGGCCTTGGTCTCCTTTGCAGCTGAGCTTTCTTACAGCTGTGGGAGATTTTCTGCTTTTATTGCTTACTGTGGCAGGGCAGGGTCTAGTGAATCTGGTGAGTTTGAAGAAACTTCTGAAGCTAGTTTGAGTTATTTATCATTATGCTTAAGGTACTTCCTGCAGGACTGAATGTTTCAGTCTCAGAAGAAGCATTTACACAGTGCTCTTTCAACAGTTTTTTTTTCCCTGTAGTGCAGAAGCTTTCAAATTTCATGAAGTCCCACCTGTGGATGTTGGTGCTGTTTTCTGGGTAGCTGGAGTCCCAGTCAGCAAGGCCTTACTTGAATTTATAATCTATAGTGTGTTCCTTACTCTTTCTTCTGATAGTTTCAGAGTCTCAAGCCTCCATTGAGATCTTTGTTGCACTTGTATTTGATTTTTTGCAGGATAAGAGAGAATGATCAAATTTCATTCTATGTGCATGTATCCAATTTTCCCACTCCATTTGCTCAAGATGCTACTATTTTAAAGAAGCAAACTTTATAGGTCATGATTATTAATAAATCAGTGTGAATTTTAGTTTTTTTGTATTACAAAACAGTTCTACTGGATGAGATAGTAGCTCATTTATTTGAGGCATATATTTTATTAAAGTGAAAACAAACCTTAAAAGTTCTCCTGTCACAGAAATGTGTTCATGGGCTGGAATGTTTTTTGGAGATTTTTCCAAGTTGCGAATGGATAGAGGTATATTATTCTAGTAGAAACTTTCCAAGATGGAGTTAAATCAGAGAGTATTCAACAATTTAAAATCAAAGCTAGTGAGAGAGAGAGTGAGACAGGTTAATTCTAAAGTCTTGGTGAATTTTATAAGGTGTAAAAACAGAAGTCTATCAGTTTGAGCATTTAAAACATTTTAGTCACAAATACATTCCATGTTTCTTTTTATTAGATAGATCTGCTTCTTTATTTGGAATTTAACTGATCTACAATAGTTAACTTCCAAATAAAGAAGCAGATATATCTAATAATAGATAGATAAATAATGATAGTTTATCTATCATTTCAAATAAACTCACTGAGGTTATTCAATAATTTTATGTTTTAATTTGGGATAAAATATTTGAGATTTCATTTGCTACTTTCTTGAAATACTGATCATTCAAATCCAGCTAACTACAATATAAAACCTCTTTGGGGTGAGGAAAGAGGTGTGTGTGTGTGTGTATGTGTACATGTGCACAAAGATACTGTATATATCCTATATGATGTGTTCAGATTAAAGAATTCCAAAGTTTTTAGAGTATTGATAGTACAGTGGAGGACTGCCTGCCTAACAAACATAAGATTGTGGGTTCTATCCATAGAGTTGCAAAACTAAGTGAATAAATGTTATTAATAATAACACCTATTAACAAATAATTATTAATTACAAAACCATTTATTATTTAATATAATTAATATGATAAATAATTGCTAAACAAATATTAATTTATTGGTTATTAGTTAATAATGAATAATTATTTATTAATAAAAATAATACTATATTGAGTACGTATGACTCTATGACCCATCTGACCTCTAATGAAAAACTTGTGAAGTTTCTGGCAAGGATTGAAACTGGGATGCTTTCAATTTCAAAATTAACATATGTACAATGATTTAAAAACTGCAAAAAATTCTTTCTAGAATTCTATAAATGTTGTCATCCTTAAAACACTAAGAAATGAACTCACCAATTACTTTGTGTTGTGTGATTTACTTAGGGAAGCATGAATAACAATGTCTTTGCCTCAGATATGAGACCTATGACAAAGCAGAAGTAGCTATAAAAGTTGCATCCTTAGAACTCCCTGTCTGAGTGTGGGCTGCTCCATTGAAGAGTCTCCTTTTCTCCAGCGTTATTTATGGCTTCTCTAAACTTGAAAAGGGGTCTTTTGAATGTTGGAACTCTCTGATCCACTTAACTTTCTTTAACTTATGAGCCTGAGTCTCATGAACCTGTAGGAAGAAATTTATTTATTTATACTTTTTATATTTATTTATTTTATGTATGAGAGTTTTATCTGCATGTATGGATGTGCAATGCATTCATGTCCTGTGATGTCAGAATAGGGTGTCAGAGCCCTTGGAACTCAGTCACAGATTGCTGTGAAGCGTTATGTGGGTAACTGGGACCCAAGCACATGTCTTGTGCAATAGTAAAGGATGTTCTTAAACATTGAAACGTCTCTCCAGCTCCTATGAAAGATTTTTTTTTTTAGTTTTGGAAGAAATTACTATACAACACCATGTCATGAGTAGGCATCTACTCTAAGAAGATACCAATGAAAGAAAGAACTCATGTCTTTGGCTAAAGCTACCCGATGGGTTTAAGAATAGGCCTCCCTAAGTGAGTCTTAGGACATCTGAAGGTCTGATACCACTTTGATGGTACCCTCCTTACAGATCTTGATGTAAAAGTACCCAGAGAAGCCATATCTGGATTCCTGTTTCACAAGAAAAAAAAAACTGAGATTATAAATATTCATAAGTCAAGTCATTACATTCTTGGGTAATTTGTGAATGAAACAACCACTAATATAAATGCATTATCCGTTCAACTAACTGTCTACAAAGTCTCCACCTACTTGCAGAACTTCTGGAAGACATTGATAGCAATTTAAAGACTAAGTATTTTCCTTGATACTTGTCTTAAATGGTAAATCCAAATTACAGAATACAAAGTACAATTTACTTAAAATAGTTAACATGATACTTTTACTCTGCATTAATTACTCAGTATTAAGAAATAGAAACATGTGCGTTGACCTCAGATGAGCACCAGATTCAGGTCAAAGGGAGCCACTCAGCTATTTAAACTTTTTCCATCTTAAGGGACTGTGACTACACATTAAAATCCAGTTCCCTGTAGAGAACTGTGGAGACGTGTTCAACATCAGAGAGCTTGTGGTTGACATCAGCTTTGCCTCTTCATAACTTGGCAAATTTGGGTACGTCAATTGTCTGGACACTCCTTTTGTCACATATAATTGAAAGGGACTAAGTTGGAAAATTACATGAGATGTACAAAAACAGTCTACATGGGAGATGAAATACATGGTTAGGAGAGAATAATACTTAATTTTTCATGGAATTTTTCTTAAGGAAGTTTCATTTTCCTTTTCCTTTGCAATTTCTTGATTCTCTGACTGGATGACTGTGTGTCCTGCTAGGCACACCATGTGCATCTGCACATTCACAATGAGGATGCACACAGTTAAGTCTAGTATTCCTTTACAAAAAAGTATATAGTTACATGTACTTAACGTGTGGAAGGAAGCAATAGACACATGTGGCTACGGGGTGCTTGAAATGATGCCAATCCTGACTGAAAAGAGCTGCAAATGCAAACCATTTGTTAGTCATCAGACATCATTAAAAAGAATGCAAAATGTCTCCTTATTTTTGTAATATTTATATAGTAAAATATTGCTATTTTGATGCATTGTGTTAAATAAAATATATTATTAAAACTGATTTCATGAAATTTTTAAATGTTTGGCGACTGGAAATTTTATCCTTAAACATGTGGCCCACTTTGTTACTTCAGAAGACATTCCTCTGACTCGAAAAGCTCATCCTGAGTGAACTAACCCAGACTCAGAAGGACACATATGGCATCTATTCACTTATAGTAGGATTTTAGCTATATAGTAGAAGGTATCGATACTACAACTAACAAACCAAAGGGAACTTGGACATAGACTTCTTATTTTTAATTTTTATTTCTTATTTATTTTTTATATATTAGTTATATTTTTTCTATTTTTTAGTCTTTTTTATCTACTGTATGCTTATTGGTTTGTTTGTTTAGTAGTTCTCTCTCCAGGGCAACGAGACACTTTTCACTGATGGTACTGCTTCGTAGATCCCCAATGAATGAAGAGGCTCTTGGCCCTCGTACGACCTCTCAACTGAGATGAGGGACTGTTATATAAGGACACCCCACCCCAGAGAAATGGGATGGAAGGGCTAGGAGGTAAAGAAAAAAATGAAATGTGATATTTTGGCCTTTTACTACTAATTGTCATAAACTGTTTAGGGTAATTAAGAAATGCAAACTAATGGTTATGCAAGCCGGTCATTCTGTTAGGTACTATGACAGCCTATTATAGTTACTTGCTAAGCTAATCAGAAACAAACCTGCTAAGAGACAAGCAACATCTGCTTACCCTAATATAAGAGATAGATAGGGCCTCTTCAAAAACCTCAAGAGATCTGCAGAATATGGCATTCAAAGATGTTTCATAACTTTAGATTTTTTTATATCAAGACATATCAACTCCTGACAGCACCCCCTATTCTCCTCCAAGTAGAAGATGAGCATCAAAGAATCTCCAGTGGGAGATGATTGAATTAGTCGCAAGCCTATCTCTTGGTAGGAAAAGCCCCTTGCTCCAACTGTAGACAGACTGCTCTTCAAAAAGGACAAAACCTGGAAGCAGGTAAGTCGACAGCCTAGCTCTGCCAAGACAGGGTAGGTAAGTCCTTCATAACCCCTGCTCTACAATCAATGTCTGTCAGAGAAGCGGCGCCAAATGACTGAAGATTGATGCGGTAATGTATGGAGAGAAAATGGGGACTGTCCAGGCAGCCACTGGTATGTCATTTCTTAGTTTGGGAAGCTGCAGACCCTGTACTTCCTATAAAATCAGATATATTTATCCCTCTCAGGTCTCTGAGGTGGTTGAAGAACAGATAGCTAGAGTCTCATAATTAAATTTTGAGTTGTTTAGGAGCCAAGAGAGTGTTATAGATCTAAGAAGATACTTTTAAAATTGTGTTGCAAGTTAGTATGAATGTTGAGTCAGATACAGAACTTTAAACTCATGGAGATGTTTAGACAGTAGAATGTTAAAGTCAGGTACCAAATACATATGGACTGGTCATTGGGAATGTACGTTAAGCCATATAACCCTCATAACTGTGGCCTAATTACCTCTGTTGTACTGTATTGTATTTATTATTATAAGAGAAAGAGCCATTTGTTGGACTGAAAGGGGAAACTGTAGGGAGAAATAAGATATACCTTAAATTTAAAAGAAAAAAAAAAGGGAAGAGGATGGGTGGTTGAGGGTGGGAGGGTGGGACTGGAGGGGGAATAGGGAAGGGACTGTGTTTGAGATGTAACTTGAAATAAAAAATAAAGGGGGGGGAAAAAAAAAGAAAAATAGCTGCATACCTCTCACATTTCTGTCACCACCACCCAATGCACTTTCCCCTCTGTCAAGTGTTTGGGCTGAAAGTAACTGTAACTTTATCTCTAAATCCAGTGAGTTGTTTGATTATTTGTGTGTTTGTTTGTTTTCAGTTTCAAGAACCATGTGTTGACTTCACGTTCGGTGCCCCATTTCAAGGGATGACTTCCGGTCACGTCCTCTCTTACATCATTATGGTTTGTACTGAGCCCGTTCTCATCTGACAGATGGGTGAAACCACGATGACCTTTCAGCACAAGTTTTACTTTTTTTCTGCTTTATTTTCTGTGTTTTTCACACACAATCATGCCTCCTTAGTTGTTTTCTGAAAGTCATCTTAGGACAGCAGGTGTGTCTGGTGCGTTTGTGGTTTCATTTTCCTGGGACGTGGCACCACAGCCACGGGCGTTGTTCCTAGTCACACTGGGTGCCCTTTGCGTTCACCACAGTCTGGGAACCCTGCTTCTGGGCCTCCCTGGGTTTCCCCTACTCATGCTCTGTTGAATCATCTCTGGTCAGGACTTCCTCTTAAAGACTTGTGTCTGCATTAGTTACCATATTTCTCAAAGGCTTCAAGAAGGAACAAAGGAGGTAAAGACATTTTCTTTTTTTTTTAAGATTTAATTTTCATTCACATGTGTATGTCTTTTTGTATGTAGCATGTGCATAACTACAAAGGCCAGAAGAGGATTTGGATCTTCTTAAGCTCAGATTATTGGCAGTCGTAATTCATCTTTGTTGGCCTTGGGAACTGAACTCAGGTTCCCCTGGATGAACAGCAAAACATATCTCTAACTGATGAGCCATCTCTAACAACCTGAGGGTAATCTCGACTTGCTTGTTAGAGTTTACTTGGATGAATGGTATAGAATTTCTCTTTTTAATTTGGAGGATTTGTGTAAAACTGTTTTTTTATAGCAGTGGTGGTATTGAAACATCCAATCATTATGATTCCTCAGACTTTTTCTAATATTTGTCTGTCTCAGGTTTCTGTTTTTCATTTTATTGCCAGTATTAGAAATCCCAACGTGATACATGCTGGTTTGGATCTACTTTCAAATTCAAGCTGTTCCTTCTCTCAGATTATGGTCACTCTCCATTTCGTGTTGCTAATGGCCTTACCTCTCAGTGACACTACCATGGCTGTTCTCTGAGGATGGCCTAGCCTCCCTAACACTGTCAGTTTTCTTTCTAGTTCCTATTTACAAAACAAACATCGGGTTATGTTCTGAAGTCCATTTATAGTTTATTAATTCACTCTTCAGTTTGTTTTAATCTGCTGATTATCCCAAGGAATTTTTTCTATATTTTTTATTTATTCTTCTCTCATACATTATATCCCAATCAGTTTTACCTCCCTCCTTTCCTTGTGTAGAGGAATTTTAATTCAGAACATGGATGCTCTGGCAAGAGATCCAAGATATCCAAGGACCTTCTAGGTCTGTGTGATCCGGTGGAATTCAGAAACTCTGGAGTTACAGAAGATGGCTAGCTCGGGATCCATATTAGAAGTTTTCTCTAGGGTCACCCTCATAGATCCCAGGGAGTTTCCATTGCTCTATGTTTCTACCTTGTCCCTTAAATGAACCTCCCCCACTTTCAGTCTTCTCTCCCAGTACTCTCTCTCTCCATCCCTGACACCTGATCAGTCCTGATTCTGTCTCCACGTGCCCCCACAATCCACCTACAAAATCTACTCTATCTCTCCTTCCCAGGGAGATCCTTGCATGACTCCTTGAGGCTTTCTTGTTACTTAGTCATTTTGGGTCTGTGGATTGTCGCATGATTATCCTTTATTTTACACCTAATATCCACTTATAAGTGAGCACATATCATGTTTGTCTTTCTGGGTTTGGCTTACCTCATTGAAGATAATTTTTCTAGTTTCAACCATTTTCCTGCAAATTTCATAATGCTATTTTTTTAACAGTAAAGTAATACTCCACTGTTTAAATGAACCACATTTTCTTTATCTAGTCTTTGCTCTAGGGACATCTATGTTGTTTCCAATTTCTTGCTATTATGAATAAAGTTGCTATGAACATAGTTGAGCAAGTGTCCTTGTGGTAGGACAGAGCATCCTTTGGGTATATGTCCAGGAGAAGTATAGCTGACTCTTGAAGTAGATGGATTCCCAATTTTCTGAGAAAGAGCCACAGTGACTTCCAAAATGGGTGTATAATGGTGTATAACTAGCAATGGAGGAGTGCACCCCTTGTTCCACATCCTGCCAGAATCAGCTGTCACTTTTGTTTTTGATCAGCCATTCTGGCAGGTGTGAGATGAAATCTCAAAGTAGTTTTGATTTCCAGTTCCCTGATGGCTTAGGATGTTGAACATTTCTTTAGGTTCCTTAACCCTTTGAGATTTTTCTGTTGATAATTCTATATTTAGCTCTGTATCCCAATTTTTAGTTGGATCATTTGGTTTGTTGATGTCTACTTTCTTGAGTTATGTAGAAAATGGCTAATTAAGTTATTTATTAGTATTTTTATATTATATTTAATTGGCCGGAGATTGTTAATCCTTAACCTGCCATTATAAATGAACACACAGACACCTGATGTTTTTAATAAGCCTTGGCTTGGATTGTGCAATCTTAGCCCATCTATGCTAGCCCTTAATTCTATTCCCCAAATAGGACCCCATATATACATATGTCTCCTGGGCTGTTATTCCCAAGCTATGCTGATATTCCAGGTCATTTGTAATGAGGTTTTTTTCTCTAACCCTTGATGTGTGTCCTCCTCCCTGCTCTTGGCTTCTTCTCTCTTCTGGAGGCTTCTTCTACTGGAGGTTTCTTCTACCCATCAACTTCTTTGCTTCAGAAGTCCAAGCACCTTAGTGCTGCCTACTGCTGTCTTTGCCCAATCTTAGGTCTCAGCATTTATTTAACCAACCAGAAAGAATGGTTAACAAGAAAGGCAGCATAGCATCACTTGGTGTACAGCAATCAGGCTTCTGGGAGCAGGTTAATTAGCATTCAAAAGGCATAACATCATGCCATCAGCGTTCTTTATATACTTTGGATATTAGCTCTCTGTCAGATGTGGAGTTGGTGAAGATATTTTCCCATTATGTAGGCTGCCTTTTTGTCCTTTTGACAGTATTCTTTGGTTTATAGAAGCGTTTCAGTTTCATGAGATCCCATTTATTAATTGCTGATCTCTGCCTAAGCCATTAGTGTTCTGCTCAGGGAGTTGTATCCTATGCCAATGCATCAAAGGTTATTCCCAACTTTGTCTTCTAGCAAGTTGAGTGTATCTGGTTTTATGTTGAAGTCTTTGATCCACTTGGACTTGAGTTTTTGCAGGATGATAGATATGTATCTATTTTCATTTTTCTACATGTGGGAAAAT
Source organism: Lophiomys imhausi (assembly GCA_907164525.1). NCBI lineage: Eukaryota > Metazoa > Chordata > Mammalia > Rodentia > Muridae > Lophiomys > Lophiomys imhausi. Next base: position 6,049,349 of record CAJQZJ010031840.1, read on the forward strand.
GGGTACCCAGTTATACCTACCAACATTTGTTGAAGATAATTTCTCCCCACTGTTTGTTTCTGGCTTTTTTATCAAAAATCAGTGTCCTTGGATGTGTGGATTTAGTCTGGGTCTTTCACTGACCAACCTGTCTATTTTTATGCCAATGCCATGTTTTTCTTATGTTATTGTAAAAGCTATGTAAGTACACTTTGAGATCATAGATGGTGATACCTCCAGAAGTTATTTTATTGTGCAGGACTGTTTTGACAAACAGGAGGTTTTGTTTTTCCATATAAAGTTGAGTATTGTTCTTTTAATATCTGTAAAGAATTTTGAAGGAATTTTGATGAGGACTGCATTGAAACTATAGATTGATTTTGGTAAGATGTCCATTTTTATTGTGCTAATGCTATTGTTACATGACCATGAGAGATCTTTCCATCTTCTGATATCCTCTTCAATTTTTTTTCAAAGACTTGAAGTTCCTGTCATTCAGGTCTTTTATTTTCTTGGTTATATATTTTTTAATTATTTACCCTAATATATTTCATATTATTTGCAGCTATTGTGATGGGTGTTGTTTCCATAATTTCTTTCTTAGTTCTTTTGTCATTTGTATATTGGATGGCTACTGATTGTTCATTTTGTAATTACCTTGAATCCAGGCACTTTGCTGAAGGTTTTTATCAGTTCTAAGTGTTCCCTGGTAGAATTCTGCTGACTTACATATAGTTATCACTTATATAGCCTACCATCTGCAAAGAGTAAGATTTTGAATTCTTTTCCTGTTTGTATCCCCTTGATCTTTTTTAGTTGTCTTCTTCCTCTTGCTGGAACTTCAAGTACTATATCAAATAACTATGGATTGAATGGACAACCTCCCAAACCACACAAAGGTTCAGCAAAGAGTAAGAATTACAGACTAGTTTCCCTCATGACAATTGATACAAAAATACTCAATAGAACATTTGCAAACTGAATCCAAGTATATATAAAAAGGATCACCCACCATGATAAAATAGGCTTCATTCCAGAGATACAGATATAGTTTAACATATGAAAATATGTCAATTTAATCCACCATATAAATAAACTACATGATCATTTCATTAGATGCTGAAAAAGCCTGTGACAAAATTCAATACTTCTTCATGATAAAAATCTTGGAGAATCAGGAATATCTATATCTAATATTAGATATAGACATATCTAAATATGATAAAGGCAATTTATAACAAGCCTATAGCAAACATCAAATTAAATGGAAAGAAATTCAAAGCAATTTCACTAAAATCAGGAACAAATCAAGGCTTTCCAGTCTTTCCATGTTCCAAATAATTTATTTCATTTATTATGTATTCATTTCCAAAATTCCTTTCTTTTTTAAATAGTCTGCTTAAGATATTTTGATAACTTTTCTCTAAACCATCATCAATTTTCCTTTTATATTCCTAACAAAGGCTTATTTGTCCAGTATTCTTTATGTTCATTATGTAATGATTTCAGTGTCTGAACTCATTGATGTGACCACTGACTTCTAGTTCCTTGTCTGTTTGTGATAAAAATCATTAAAGCTTAGATTTATAAGTTCTCTGTGGGAACTCTGAGAACTAGGTTGAAAGACCTTAGTTATCAATATAATGAGCTCTTGTTGGGGAGACATATCGAGAGGACACAAATATTCCAGGATTGTATTTCCTGGTTTATTCTTGTTAGGTTCCTTGTATCAGTGCTAGCGAAAACATAAATTAGACATTTTTGACATTTAGTTTACAATTATTAAGAAGGAATTTTGTGATTGGTCCTGTTTTTTTTTTTTTATGTGTAGTACTAGACAAGTCATAGCATTGTGTAGGGCCAGATCAGGCCTTTCATTCTACCTGCACAGGTTCTTGGGTTGCAACCCACCTACATGAGTTCTATGCTGCATGTGTTTCATACATCCCTTTAGGCAGTATGGCACACTCAGTTTTCTGGCAGTTCTATTTCCCTTTTGTCCTATCTGACATCCCAAACTCTAGGATTCTAGTCCTATTTTTTTAAATTGAAACTGGATTCTTCACTCATACAATACATTCTGACCATCAGTGCTCCTTGAGCCTTTGCTGGGGGGATTGGCACAGTTCTATTACCTCCACCTGAGCATGCTTGCTTTAGTACTTGAGCTTCTGGAGCTCTTCAGTGAACAGAGATTCCCTAAAGATCCTTGGGAGCCTTTCATGGAAATATATGAACACAGCTGTGATTTACCAGGATATTGTTAGAGGCTTCTGGTCTACCCTGAATTTGTCTCATGATCTTGCATGTGTTAAGGGGACCAGCATACTCTGTGCTTGCCAGTAGTTCATTTCATAACTCTTAAGAACAGTAATATTTGTTTGTCCTCCATTGTTTTCATGTGTTTATCTTACCTTGTGGATGGAAGCTTGTGAAGACCTAACATAGATTATGTGGGAAATTCATGGTCAGTTTTGAATTTGCCCTCTTGTCCTAGTTTCTTCATCATCACACTCTGACCTTTTTTGAAAAGTTAATTTTCAGTTTCTGCTTTGTTCTTCCCATGTCACAGAAAGGTTGAAACTGTCACCCAAATGGCAGAAAACCATGATCATAGTGAAAATGGGGATCCCCAGATTCAAAAAGGAGAAACTTCAAAAACTGAAAAGAAATCTTACCAAGCCCCCAAAACAAACAAACAAACAAATAAACAAACGGCAGCAACAACAACAAAAACCACCAAAAAAGATGATCAAGGCTACTCTCCTTTGTTGCTAAGGTGACCAGCAGAGAATCCCAGAGGAAGTAAAAACAAATAAATGCACGCATAAACAATTAGACATATTGAACAAGCAAGTTAAAAGAATGGTGAAACTCTCATTTTAGATAAAAATCCTGGGTAATAATATATTTACATATTAATTTATGTCACAGAAGTATGTCACCTGAGAAAATAGAATGTCCTCACTTTGTAGGCAGTAGTATAAATGGTTGCAAACTTCTATGAAGAGCAATTTTGAAATTTATTTTTAAAAAGTTCATATATATTCACAATTTTACCCTTATAAATTTGTTACTGCATTAGGAAGTCTAACTTGTTTAGATACAGTCACTTCACTTAAAATAATGAAAATCTAAAAATCCTACAGAAGCAAGTATAGAAGAATTGATATGGCTTCATCTCAAAGCAGAACATTGCATAACAGCCTCCTATAAAGGTGACTTAATAACCTCTTAGATGTAAGCAATATATTCTTTTTCATTCACTGGTATGATTGAGAAATATTTTCAACAATTTTAATGACACCTAAAAATTTTCCGATGTTGTATTTTCTATTCTTTATTTTTAGGCTATTAATACATTCACTATGTTGCAGATTCAAACTAAAAAAAAAAAAAGAAAAAAAAAGCCAAACCATATAGCACTTGGCAGTGGTACTGCTTGCCTTTAATCCCAGCACTTTCTGTGAGTTCTAGGCCAGCCTGGTCTACCAAGTGAGTACTAGGACAGCCAGGGTTACACTGAGAAACCCTGTCTCAAAAAAACAAAACAATATTTTGGGGTTTGGAGCAATGGGTCAGTGGTTAAGAGATCTGGCTAGTCTTTCAGAGGAGTGTGGTTCAATTCCCAGCACCCAGATGGCAGTTCACAAGCTGTAATTACAGTTCCAGGGGATTTGACACCGTTACACTGACATACTGGCAAGCAAAACATCCATACACATAAAAAAAAATCAATCAATTAATTAATTAATTAAAATAACCTATAGCAATTGTTTTATTTCTTCACGCTTAATAAATACCTAGTAGCTAACTAATTATTTACTATTTTTGGGGTTCTGTGAAATTCTGAAATTTTTAAGTTATATTTTTAATATTTTATGAAATTCATATAAAATATAGTAGGTAAAAGTCATCATTTCCCATACATTAGAATTCCATAGTTTTTTTTTTATAGCATTAATGAGGTTCTGGAATGGCTAGAAAATCCACAATGGCATGTGATGTGGCTGAGTAGCTGCTAGCCATCTATTGATCACACTGCTACTGGTGTACTCTACTAACCTTGGTGTTAACACTGAACCATGTGCTTCCTTAAGTATAGGAATTTGAACCCAAGAAATATTTCAAGAGTTTAGTACAAAGCCTCTAGTGCTGCTAAGATCTTGATCAGAAGTTAACAAGGCCTCATCCATTGTTTTTTGTTGTTGCTTTCTGGTTTGTTTGTTTGTTTTGATCAAAACCTATTCTTCAAACAGTCCTGATTCAAGAGCAGAGCAATAAACTAGATTACAGAAATGAACAATGAAGAGAGGAAGAGAAACATTTCAGTATTAAAGATCCAACAATGTGCATAAAACGGATGAATTTAAGACTAGAAACAAATCTTAATGGCTCCATGTTTAATTATTATTTGTCCCACTGTCAAGGAAAGAGATTCCTGTCATTATTTACTTGATCCTGTTTGCGCATAGGAGAGGGACCTCCCTGGATTGGATTAGGAGTTAAAGTTTCATTTTTGTAGCGTATGTATCAGAGAATTCTTTCATAATGTTTATTTTGATTCTTTTCAGTTATTTGTCTATGTGTGGGAGTGGTTGATGCACATGTGTGCTGGTTTCTTGAAGGCCAGAGAGGAGGACATGGAGCTGGAGGTGGACACGGTTGTGTGCCACCTGACATGGGTATGGTGTCAAGAGAACTCCACCCTCATGCACCCATCACACCTGTCTCTTCTTTTGTGTTTTGTGTGGTTGCTTATTCCATATAATATGTTAAAACAGGAGCAAATATACATCTATTCTGAATTCATTATCCCTCAAATGTGCTGCACAATCAACTGTAGGACATATTTACCTCTTCCTGGGGTCCCACCAGATTTCTTGCAGCAATTTGAATGCAGTTTTTAGTTACCAAGATGTGCTTCATGAAAATGTTAAACAGCAAAATCAGCTCTAGGAGAAAATGTGTGTGTGTGTGTGTGTGTGTGTGTGTGTGTGTGTGTGTGTGTGTGTGT